>LPNX010772005.1:7623-93653 GCA_001517045.1 Pseudotsuga menziesii | reverse complement strand
TGTTTGATGATTTTATCCCTGATTTCAACTATTATTTCTGATAAGCTAGGAATGGGTTGGCATGCTTCATTTGCTAATTGTGCTTTTTCTGTACCTGCATGTTTAGAAGAAGAAAAAGGTTCAACAGATGACTTCTTCTTGCTTTTACTGTCCTGCTGAAAACTTTCTGCTCTTTCACTGGAAGAAGAACTGATTAACACTGCTCCTTGCTTGGAATCTAGTTTAGGATTGAGGAGTTTCTTCATGTTCCACCTGAATTTGTTTGTAGGCCTAGTTCTAAGTCTTCTATTTGAAGTGACAATTTTCCTCTTTTTTCTCTTAGGTTTCACTGATTTGCTCTTTGAAGTAGGTAAATTTTCCAATGCTTCTGTACTTGATTAAGTCATGATAACCTGCTGCTCATCCTCCAACAGGTACCCTTCATCTTCAGATATGATAGTAAGGGGGCTTCTAGGTTTACTTTGTAATTCTTCTTTAGAAGTGGCAGCTTTTTCCATGTCAACAGTGCCAGCTTGTTCAAGAGTAACAGTTTTTTCCATGTCAATAGTCAAATCAGGCTGTACCTCCTTATCTGCAAACAATGTATATTTAGCTTTAAGATGCTTTGAATCTCCTTTGAACTGACTGTCACCCTGTGCATGTTCTGAGACTTGCTCAGTCTCCTTCTTGACCTGAATCTCACCCTTGCTGGTAGATGTGATTGAATGACCCAGTTTTTTAATCATCACTTTACCTTTGTCACTTTGTCTTTTGGATTGTTGGTCTTCTTTTTTAGGGTGAATGTCAGACCAAAATAAGAAGAAGTCCCAATTTCTTCCCTCCTGCTGTAACATTTTAGTAATAATTAGTTTAATAAGGCCATGATGAAACAGGGACTGTGAGGTGTGATCATCTTGCTCCTTTATTTTGCTTGCCATCTTTTGAAGGCTTTTCAGGAAAAAGAAAGGCAAATTCATTCTAGACACCCCTACTAAATGCTGCAGGAACCTGAAATGGTACTTTAATACAAAGGAGTACCTTCCTTCACAAGTCACATAACTTTGAAGGATTCTTAGAGGCTCAATCCATTCCTTTCTAAAGCTTTGAATAGGAATCCCTTTGCTCCAGTTAGGAATGACATTAGGTAGTAAATATCTGTGAGGATCAAATTCAAAGGGAGACTTCTTAAACCAGTGTTCTCCCTCGTTTTTGATTTCAGTAGCCTCTGATATCAGTTCCACAGTTAACTTAAATTTTAGTGCATCCATTACAATCATATCCTCCTTGAGTGCTTTGGCAAACTTGCAAGATACCTTAGAATTAAAACCATCAATCTTTTTGAAGAAACTCAACCATCCTGCCTGTTCAAACATATCTGCACAATCTGGAAGTTTTTTAACCCAGGTTGAATCTGAAGGTTCAGCTCTATTTATCTTTCGGATGTTTAGAGGATTTTTGGGGTCATTAACAAGTGTATTTTTGCTCTCTAAACATATCACTGAATCAACATTGAAAATAGACCTTCTTTACCCTTTTCAAAAAAAATCTAAGAGACTATAAAAAGACAAATAAAGTCTAAAGAAAAAATGCTCACAAACTATTAAAAACTAATAAATCATCAATAAACTCTTCAAAAAGACCAAAACTGAGAAGTAATCAAACCTATGATTGAAAGTGAAAAAACAAACCAAAATTGAAGAAAACAAACCAAAATGGAGAGGAAAAATTACTGACATAACACAACCAATGGATGTGATATACAATGCTCTATTCGAAGGCGACACGACTCGACAGCTGCCAAAGATAACATCTTTCCTTGTCCGGCTTTTTGGTTTTTTTTATTTTTTTGGACTTTTTCAATTATTTAAAAAGCTTGAAAAAGAATAAAATTACTTTATAGTTATAGACTAGGAGGAGACGAGTGTCATAAGGGAAAACAAACTAGTTCCAAGCCATGGAACATACCTATGCTCAATGCAAGGATACATGTGTAGGATATCGACACTCGGGGGAAAATCCCCTCCCGGTAAAAAGGGAAACAAGCTATGAAGGATATAAAAAATGGCTCTGCATGTCTAGACATGAGACAAGCTCGGGCTATATGGTTGAAACGCAATGTCAGGGAAGCCAAAATAAAGCTCAATAAGGCAGGAAAATCTCATGATAATGCATTCACAACTTGACATGAGGGAGTCATGAGGGAAATAGGCTAGAAAAAGATCAAGAGGAGTATGAGGCTCTTGCGAAATGTCATGGCAGTACTATACAACGGACTCCCACACCCTAAAGGAGAAAATGTCAACATGGTCACCAAATGAAAATAAGGCGCTAACTAGGGTACCCATGTAAGGGGAAGCTCTACCACTCATATCATGCCACTTCTAAAATAGCAAGAGGGTTCCATGACATAATAGAGTGGGTTCGTACCTAAGGTTATGATGAAATGGTCATAAGGTCATGCAAAATGCAAATGATGATGAAACCTAACCTATATGCCAGTTTAGACATGATACCTAATATTGGCATGAACAGGTCAATCCAACGGCTGAAACGACACTAAAAAAGGTCCTCTACATCATGAATTATGTCCAAAATGGTCCAAAATGGTTAGAAATTGTCAAAACTATAGGAAAGGGGGTAAAAATTTTCAAATATTTGAAAATTTTCTATAAATAGTAAGCAATTCAAAATATTATAAAACATTTGAAACTTTTACCCATTTGAGCTCAGATTTTCAACAGCGAATTCCAAGAGATCCAGCTGGTGGAATCCACTACCGTTTCTTCCAGGTATTTACCCATGCTCTTCTCTTTCATTTTGATGAAATTTTTATCAAATTCCATGGTCAATTAAGATTTATAGGCCAAACTAAAAAAGGCACTGCATCCCACGTGGAAATCAAGGGTTTTTCCATGTATAGGGCTGGATATACACGAAAAATGCCCCCAAAGCTGCGTACATACGTGGCTGTTTTGAAAACAGTCACGTATGAGGCCGCACATAAGGTTTTTTCAATAATCTAATGGGAAAATTTGCAATTTCTTGTGCATGATGGTCCTAGAGTGGAGAGAGCGTGAACATGGTGAGGTAGAGGAGGCAGTAAGGGCCGATCTAATGGCTAAACAATCTCTACGTGCATATGGAATCTACAAGTTTTAGTGTCTTGGTGGCTTGAGAGCCAAACCAAGACTATTGCAGATGCTGGTGGATTACTGGGATCCAGACTCTGAGTTCTTCCAGATAGATGGGATGTCCCTCACTATAGAGGTGGAGGACATATACTTCATTACTGGGCTTTCTTGATGAGGGGAAGTAGTGAACCTTCATTCTCGTGGTGGGCCAGGAGGTGGCCTGACTATCGATGATTACATTGCGGTGTACTGCTATCTAGACACAGAGAAGTTGGGGAGTCAGGTCCCTAAGAACGCTATACAGGTGCTGGGCCTAAAGGCCATATTATTGATATTGGGTAGGATAGTAGGATTGGAATCACTCCACCAAGCCTCGCGGCCTTTGATGTTTTATGCAGTGGAGTGCATGAGACCCACAATTTATGATTGGAGCACTACACTACTGAGCAACATGAAACATCAGCTTAGTGAGTGTAAGGCAGGCAGAGTGCGGAACTTCAGGTTCAGCAGTATACTAAGCATGTTTTTTTTTTAGTGTGTTCCAGGATTGAGCCCCAGAGTGGACATTCCCCTTCACGGGGTTCGAGATCCAGCCCAACGACGTTGGGCAGATGCGATGCGCATACTGGGGGGAGGTAGGGTGGCCAACCCCTATCCAGCTGAGTTCTTTCCATGGTGGCAACGACAGATAGTTTCCATCGATGACTACCCCTATGCGGGGATAGATTTCCAGGGGGACTCGGACATGCCGCTACCACTAGGATCGACATATGGTGATATAGGTAACGAATCTTGACCCTCTCGTTTTTATTTTTTTTTTGAGTTATTTAATTTTTTTTTGTGTTTTCTGATTATATGGAATCAAAAGAAATATTTTTGCGTGATAATACATAGTGACATCTACCATTTGTGTGCAGATGTGGGACCATGGCGGTCGGAAGGCTTCCCTCGTCATAGACGGAGGGGGAGGAGATGATATCATGGGTGTGGATGTGGAGTGGACGCTCCAGAGCATTCATACAAATTTTGTGAGGCTGACACACAGGGTTCCCATGGTGCAAGTCGAGGACTTGCCTGAGGCTATGTAGTGCCAGGTGGTGGGTGTACCACGAGCATGGGTGCGATTGTTCTGATGGCTAGCTAGAGCCATAGTGACGTTCCATGATCACAACCCTCCTCCTCCTCCACAGGATTAGATACCTGGGAGTGTATACATTTTGTACTACCATGTATTATATGTTGGTGGCTCGAGAGCCCCAATTTTGTATCATGACACTATGTATTGCCACATTTTGGATGTTTATATATATATTTTTTTATGGTGATCGATTTATTTATTTACATGTGTAAAAATTGTGTTTGTGATGAATTTATTATGAATGAAACAAATGCCAATCTAACACGTAGTTAACATATGAGTCAGCAACTTGATTATTAATTCTTGGAATGTGTATGTATGTTATGTTGTCAAATTGCCGTTCTAATAATCTCACATGTAAGAATATTCTTAATAACGTCGGATCTCTAACATGGTACAAACCATTAAGCTGTGACACTACTAACTCCGAATCAAGACGTACCTCAAGAGAGAGAATGCCATGTGAAATGGCATCCCGTAGAAGTTCAATAATGGCACTATATTCAACAACATTGTTGGAAGATGGCCGCAGACATATGCCTCCTTAAGACAGTACCTGACCCATAGGAGTATAAATCGCCCAAGCAGTATAGGTTGAGTGTTGAGTGTGATGGTGTGCACCATCCATGAATCCTATGTAGGTGGAAGATTCCATTGACATATGCCAAAAGAAACTGAAACTAATCACAAACCCGATCACTATAAGAAAAATACCTAACTATGCAAAATTGTACACTAATATACAATAACCAGCCTTGGATGAACATCATGCATAGTACTTCTTGAGATAGAGCCCATTTCTAGGCTCCACCAAGGCTATTCCCTCGTAATCCACTAACTCATAAGCACCCTTCTCTAACACACTTTTGACCACATAAGGACCCCGTCACATGGGATTAAATTTTCCTTCCCCCAAGGGTTCTTTTAGTTGATCCCACAAAAGGACCAAGTCTCCCTCACTAAACCTCCTTGGACGGACGGACTTATCGTACTAGACTTTTACGCGGCGTTTATTGACTTCTAGAGCCACCAAGGCATCCCGACGCTACTCATCAAGTTGCTCAAGGTAGACCAAACGCTCCTCCAATGGTGAAGTGTCTGGTAAGAGTTCTACAGCTAGCTTCAAAGAAGGAATCTCGCATTCAACTGGAAATATCGAATCCACTCCATGTACAAGTTGATATGGAGAAAAACCAGTGGTAGCCTTAACAGCGGTTCTACATGCCCACAAAGCAAGATATAACATGATGTGCCAATTATTCTTGCTTTGTGCGATGGTTCATTGGAGAATGGATTTGAGTGATTTATTCACTGCTTCAACCTGTCCATTCGCTTGAGGGTAGTAAGAAGAGGAATGCTTTTGCTTGTACCCTAACTTTGATTCCAACTCTTCCATCATACGGTTTTGAAAGTGCGAGCCATGGTCGGTGACAAGCTCTTTCAGAATTCCAAACTGAGTAATAATTTGATTGAACATGAAGTGGGTGGCTATCTCACCATTGGATTTAACTGTAGGCATAGCCTCATCCCATTTCATGAAGTAATCAACAGCCACTATAATATGATGGTGCCCCCCATCCAAAGCTAGGTTGCAATCCATAAAATTGAGCCCCCACTTAGTGAAGGGACCGACAATGATAATGGGATGTTACGGGTCAGGTTTCGAGCACATATTACGTGCGAACACCTGGAAAGGGTGGCACCTATTGACCACATCTACACAATGCTTAAAGATCAACGGAAAAAAATAAAATGCTCTTAAAATATTTTGAGCTATAGAAAGCCCAGATAAATGACCACCACACGCCCCTCCATGGAAATCATTTAGCACTACCTCATCCTCTTCATGAGTTAAACAACATTGTAAAATGGAATCTACCCCACGGTGGTACAAAGTGTTATCCACTATGAGGTAGTTCTTAGAGACGTGACGTAATCGTCGTTGTTTATCTTGTGAGAGGTGAGTAGGGGTATTCAATGTTTGTAAATATATTATAATATCCCCATACCATGGGTCTAAAGTTGAGATTAAGAAGATGTGTTCATCAACAAACGAATCTTCACAAACTGACTCCTCGGCCTCACTCAGGAAATCCGATATAAGCTCTGCAAAAATTAAAGACTTCTTCGATTTTGCTGAAACAAATTCGAGATCGAATTCTTGTAGAATGACAATCCATTTATTATATTTTCCCCCAGTCATCCTTCAAGGGAGGATGAATTGAAACTTATTGACATGGGCTACAACCAAGGTTTGGCGAAGGAGAATATAATGGCTCAACCACTGAACCGCATGTACGGTATCTAAATAAAGTTTCTCGACATGAGAATAACAAATATCTGCATCAATAAGGTTTCAGCTCAGATATTATATGACATGCTCTTGGAGCTCCTCATCCTCTTGAACCAAAATGATACCAATTGTCTCCATGGACGTGGCCACATATAATAGAAAATCACGGCTATAGTCTGGGGGACTAATCACCAGGGCTGATGCTAGGGCTCGCTTGAGTGCATCAAAGGACTCCTAGGCTCGCTCATCTCAATAGACGCATGAATCCTCTAGTCAAATTGGCAAAGTTGACAACAAATATCCGTAAGAATTTTTCCATGCCTTGTAAACATTGAAGATGACGAATATTCCTCAGGGGAGACAATTGAAGTATTGCCTCAACCTTCAAAGGGTTGACTCTTGTACCCTCTTTAGAAATGATGAATCCTAATAAACGACCTGACTTCACACAAAAGATGCACTTATAAGGATTTAATCTAACCAAATAATGCTTCCATCTTTCGAATACCAATCTCAAGTGATAGGGATGACACATTCTCATACGAGAATGAGCAGCAAGGTCATCCAAAAATACTTCGATAATTGACTTGAGATCATGGAAGATCAAGGTCATCACCTGCTGAAATGTAGCTCCAATGTTTTTAAGGCCGAAAGGCATTTTTCGATATGCAAAAGTTCCCCAAGGACAAATAAATGCAGTCTTAATGTTGGTCCTCAGGTTTACTTTGTATCTGATTATACTCAAAAAATCTGTCCATAAAGGAAAAAACCTCGCTACCCGCACACTCATCCAAAATCTGATCAATAAATGGTGTGGGGAAATTGTCCTTAGGACAGGCACGATTCAAATTGCGGAAATCAGTACATATGCAGATCGCTCCCTGCTTCTTATCCACCAGAATGGGGTTTGAAACCCACTTCGTCAAGGGAATCGAATAGATAAAACCAGATTTTAACAACTTCTCTATCTCTGCCTTAATCACGGGTGTTTTCCTAGGGTTCAGCACACGTAAGCGTTGTCGAACAGGCTTAGCGTTGGGATGAGTCTTAATCTCATGCTCGATAATATGAGGGTCAATACCCGGAATTTCATCATAAGACCAAGCAAAAATATCACAGAATTCTTTAAATAGCTCGGTGTATTCTAGAATCTCAGCATGGGAACATTTTGCCCCAATATAAACATTCTCTATCTTGCTGGGATCGCGAGAGATGTTGATAGGAATCGTTGAAGATATGTTTGACATGTTTCCATTAGCCATCTGACCAGGAGAGCTTAACAGAACCATAGGACTACCAAATCTCTCACTAAGAACTACCCTAAAGTCCTCCGCTCCAAGAGATCAAGCTCAGGAAGAAAGTATGATCTATGATGTAGTTCCTCCCATGGTGGCTCAATTCTCGACATAGCCTCAATAATCGCTTCATCTGAAGGGAAAATCGTATCAAGGAAGTCGTGGGCATGAGAAGACTATAATGCCCATGCCGACAGCACATAAGGTTCCTCCTCCTCCGTTCACGAAGAGGAAGTACTAGGCTCTACAACACAGTTGAGATTAGCTTTATAAGCTACCATAGTTGCAGGAAACGACACTTCCGTCACAATGGGCTCACTCAGAGTACTCGGTGTAGGAAGAATCCAAGGATCTTCCATATGACTCGTGCGAAAAGACACTCATCTCATAGATGTTGAAGCCTCACCGGAACTAGATCCTATCATAAGAATCAGTGCAGGACAACTAAAGCTTCCCATGAGGGATGGATACATGCCTACACCCACACTCCCAGTTGCCGGCTGAGAGTGTTCAACGATCGGGATCGAAGCTCCCGAAGATGCAGTAACAGACGGATTCTTGAATGTCGTTTGATCAATTGTTACTATCTTCCCATTATGTGGAAAGCATACAACGTGAAACAAGGAAGAAGAAACGGCTTGCATACTGTACATCCAATTCCTACCCAGCAAGAGATTGTAGTCAAGGGGCGCATCAACCACCTTGACCTCTATCGCAACGGTCTTCCCTCCCAAATGGACTTTAAGGGAAGGAATGATGTCATGCGGCCTAAACAATCTCCCATCGAATGCAGTTAACATGGTCACTGATTTAGACAGCTCAGGGGAACCTATACCCTTCCAACACGATAAATACATCACAAAAGTGGTAGCACCTTCGTCAATCACAGTTCGCTTGACGGTCATATTAAGACATTCTACGTGAATCAAAAGAGACACATAGTAAGGTAAGCAAGGCTGAGGTCCTGTGGTTTCAAATTTAATCACAGAGGAAGAATCATCATCATTCACACCAAGGGCAGAAAGCAATTCCTTCCTTTGTGAAGGACAACTCTGAAGCACTTTCAATGCAGACAGTGCACAAGGAGTGTGGCCCAAATCCTTGACAACTGAATAGTTCTGGGTGGCTCGGGCATTAGGATTGTGCCCCGAATGCTTAAGGACTCCCTTAGGAATGCGAGGTGTAGTTTTAGGTTTATCCATAGGTTTCTCAATATGCAAAGGGGACCCTGGTGGATTAGGCTCTTTGCTTGGGCTGGGTTGTGACAAACCATAATCTTTCGCATGGGTCACAACTTTCGCAGCACATACCATGTTAATGCAACCACGACCACTACCCTCCGATGGATCTTGATCACCACTAGACTGGTCATGGGATCTCGAGTTCATATTTTGAGGTAAACGGTTAATTAGCACAGCTGGGCCCTGTGCCAAGAATCTCGAGGCCTCATTGATATGAGGGCACAAGTAAGTGAGGTGACCGTCCTTACACAACTTGCAAGGGAACTTAACCTTAGTTTTAGCTTGCTTGTCCCCCCTAGAATTACGACCGTTCTTGTCATTACTATTAGCATTCTCATTCTTATTCCCACCCTTACAATTATTCTTACCCTTTTTTCTATTCCATCCAGGCTGATGGTTACCTTTCTGGTCTAACAATTGCACTGAAAGTACACTCGCCGTTTGGGCAGGTTGAGATGAAGCCATAGCTTGTCCTGAAGCAGATTGGTTGATTGACAGTTGACTAACTTGTTTTGCAACCAAATCCGTAGGTTTCACACTTGCACAACCAATAATGCCATCAACATGTGGTCCAGGTTTGAATTTGGGGTCGAAACTAGAATGCGGAGCATTGGGAATAATCTCATATAACAAACCAAACTGAGCATAAATCAAGTCCAATTCCTGTGCCCTAAAAATCGCTTGTTCCTCATTCTACACTCCAGATGTAGAAACATCCTTCTCTATATATGGCAATAACGACTTGAGGAACCATTTGAGGAGGAACTCCAGCGGTATAAAGGCTTTAATTAACCTCTTCCATCTATGTCACTCTTGGATATGATCCAATATATGTGTGGCTTTATCCTACCAAAATGTCGACAAGAGTTTAGTACCAACGTCATAATGCACTGGTAATTGGAAGTGGTTAAGAAAATTCATCGCTATGTCATCAAACAAAGCGAATGCTCCCCTAGGTAGCTCTATTTCATGGCAAGCCCTGTAAGGTTGCATAGAAATAGTCTTAAGCGGATGGAGTCCTAATGTAAGGAATTCGAAGAGCACCATAGGTGAAACGTAGTAACATGTTCGCTCAGATCCTCTCCCAGTTTTCCCTCGAACTTAGGTATGTATGAGGGAAGCTTAGTAGGGACAGCCGGGCAATTCGGGTCATGAGCTACATGATCGTTCGTCAATCTCGACAAGTCAGGAAGATTCAGCGTCGCAAGGAAATGGAACCTAGGATGATGAGATTGATGGACCGCTCCCTGATAGGTCTAATTCGTATAGGTCTGATTACCACCATGGCCTTGGCCATAGTGCCCTCCTCCTGTATGACCCATATAGGGTGGCATGGAAGCACCATAGTGTGGTGGACCTTGACTATTAGGAGATACGAAGTCGTAATTAGGGGAGTAAGCAGGTTGTTGATACCCGCCACCATAAGGTGAAGAACCCTATCCATATTGCGTCCCATAATAGTGCCCATAAGTCATCGCATGAGATGTCCCATGAGATACTCCGTAAATGGGAACATACGCTCTGGAAGTAGGAATATACATTCCAGAAGTAGGAATGTGACCTCTAGAAGTATGAGCATGACCTCCCAAAACAACGGGTGGTATATGAAGCTGAGACACAACCGGTCTAGTAACCGTAGCATGGACCTAACTCGTAGCAACGTTTCGGTCCGAAGGACCATGTGAATAAGGTGGAGGGTGAACATTTGAAGAACTAGGGGCAGAGGATGGAGGGACCTGTGTAATTATGTATGTACTATTCCCTATAGTCACTCGTCTCGGATCTGGTATCCTAATAGGATCACTAACCCTAGACCTAGGAGGAATATGTGATGTAACATCCACCACCGGGATGGAAGGTGCAATGTGACTAGTGCTCCCAAACCTCTCCGCATGGTAAGGAATGAGAGTGCCCCCAAGCATAGTGTTAGGCTCAAACTTAGATTCGACATGAAATGCCAAATCATGTGTGGGAAAACCAGACATACCATAACTACCATAGCTAGTACTTGCGGGTTCAAAATGAGTCTTAGCATCCTCCGGCATTCCATACCGGTAATGCGTCAATGGGGAATCAACCCTAGAGTGAGTAGGTATATCATGAAAGGTTCCTATCTCAGAAATCATAGGACCTAACTCAACCAAGTCAGGTGAGGGATCGTAGGTAGGAGTAAACTCCCCATTGTCTACACAAATGGGAGAAGGTGGTTCAGGAATACTTTCTATATGGTCTCCCATGGTGTGTGAATCAATGTGCAAAGTAGTATGCCTAGACTGTCTAGGTCTCTCTCCCAAAGGAGGAGGAGAAGTATAAGGCGGAAGTCCTGCTAAACGATGAGAATGGCGGAGCCACACCCGAATCCATAATGACTCAAAAAAGTAGAAAAGACTCTCTATTTACGCAAACCCTAGGCAAGCTATTGTGCACAGAGAAATCACTAATAAAATCTAAAGGAAAATGTAAGAAATCAAGGGTAGGATAAGTGAGCTCCCGAATGAAGCAGGTATGTCTTGCCTGGGAGAGGCTTGAGACTCCCATACACAATAAGCGAAGGTACGTAACCAATTATTGTGGCCCTCAGCTTCAACGCGTAAAGCAACTGTGCTGTCTGACCCCAACCTGGCTGGGACACTCGTAGAATAACCCCTGCAAAGTACCCCCTTGATATCCTAGGTAAGGTCACTAAGGTCACCTCAATATAATCAATTCTCAGGCGAACAGTCGCAGGCGGGATTCACTGTATGGGCAGGGTAGAAAAGCCCGTAACTCTCGAAAGAGCCCCCAGATATGAATACAATCGTGGAAATATCTCCAGTGCTACTCAGTTATGACTAGGGTTCATCCCAATCAATAACTGCTCACACTGCATCGTGCTTAACTCCGTTTTGAGAGGAGGATCCTGAGAAACACTGGTTATACCAAGAATTTCACACACTCACCTGGACAGACACATACATGTTGTTGTTTAGTGGTCTTGGAGAATTTAATCACAACGAACTATTCCAGGACCCTAAAGCCTAAGCTTGTTAGTGCACCCTAGAAAATAAAAGAGTGTAGTTCATTTTAATTAAGCGTTGATTTTAATTGGCTTTATTACTCAAAAGAGGGATATGGCCATGCAACTAATGGTGTTATGACACAACATGAAGTAAAATGCACACCTAACAATCAATGCAAATGCATTGTGTCCATGAAAATAGGGTATGCTACTACATGAAATGCACAATTTTTCTTCAAATGATGAATGCAAGCTTTCCTATATGAAATCCTAACTAATACTCCAAAGCAAATCTAGTGCAAGTACAATGCAAAATACAAAATGCAATGCATGATGA
Organism: Pseudotsuga menziesii; assembly: GCA_001517045.1. Taxonomy (NCBI): domain Eukaryota; kingdom Viridiplantae; phylum Streptophyta; class Pinopsida; order Pinales; family Pinaceae; genus Pseudotsuga; species Pseudotsuga menziesii. Next base: position 81,241 of record LPNX010772005.1, on the reverse strand, counting down.
TAAGCAAATGTTTTTGGATTTTTTGAAATAAAATGAGATACAAAAAGCAAAAGAATGCTTCTACAACCCCCAGACCTTGCAAGTACACTCAAACAGGAATCAAGCAAATCACTAAGGTAAAGTAAATCTAATGCACTAATCCCAAACAAAAAATCGAAAATGCCATGACAAGAACCTTAAAAAAAAAATTAGCCTAAAAAAAAAATCTTTGGTCAGAAACAGGGGTATAAACAGACTTAGGCAGTGCCAAAGGAGACTCAGCAATCATCAAACTTCACCCAACAACCATTTAACTTCCACTCAAAAGAAAAAACTAAGGGAATACGTGACTGTTCACAGTAAACCCGCGTGTATACGCAAAAATCGCAGAGAAACCCGCGTGTATATGCAACTGTGAGTTAAAAACTCACGTACAGGAACAAAGGTACATAAAAATCAAGGCAAATAGATAAGCTGAGACAAACTTCACACCAATCAAACACTACCAAGCAAACATACCCCCAAACCCGACACAGAAACAAGAGAGAGAGAAACTCAAAGTCATTGAATGCCGATAGAACAACCCTCAAAGGACAACTACTAGGAACTCCCTAATGGAGTCCCTAATTCTATTATGGAGAGAAATCGCTATGGCTTGGGGTACCACAACAGACAGCTTGACTCCAGAAATTAATCTTTTCCAATATGCAATATAAAATAAATGTCTAACACTAAAGGATCAGACCTTGTACCTTATTCTGGACGGTTGAAGTAGATCCCCGTTGAGCTTTCCAACTTCAGCTTGAATTGATAACTTACTTCCTCAACAACAAGTAAACAATACAAGCATACTATATATCATGGTGTTAGATCTATTCTAGCATATATAATCAACAATTTATAAGCATTTGAAATACTCCCATGGATAAAATATTCATTCAAACACACATTATTGGATAGGAAAAGATATTTCTATTAATATAAATCAAAGATTACAATAGATACAACCTCTATCGGCACGTCTGCGAATCAGAGAAACTGAATCCCCCACTTGGGCCTCCACCACCTCAATCCTCCATCTCTTGATAGCAAGCTCACAAGAAAAAGGAAAGCTTGGGAAGAACACAAAAGTGCTCCAAGGGACAAAGGGATGCAGACTCAAGCATAAGTTCCAGCAACATTGGACTATAGTTCTTTGCTCTCAATTCTCTCATATGCCTTCAATGTACCATAGAGTTCCTTATATAGCTTTTCAAAGGGGTAATGAAAGGTTGAATCCGAGCGATCTCAAGGCATAGGGAAGGCCAGGAGTCAAGTGAGTCGGATCCATGTCAAGGAAAACTCCAAAAGGATTTGGATTTTGTACACATCCCGATGTATGCGGTTTTAGGGGTCAAACCAGCGTATATACGTGATTAAGGGTTTAAAAGTCGCGTGTATCATTTTTCACATGTTTTTAGGCATGGTCAAGGAAACATCAAAAGACAAAAAATAGTCCACGGGGTCTAAGGAGTCTGCAGTGGGACAGGGGAAGGCCATCCAAAGTGTGATTCACCTGGAGTGGTAAAATCAACTATAACAATGTTGACCAATCTCAATAAATGACGGAATTGTTCAAACCCCTTGACTTTTCTCAGATAGCAAGTGCTCCCCATGCCATTCCAAAAGATGCTATCGAGAAGCTCCCCATATTTCATGGCAATAATGCTATCACTGCCAAGTCTCACCTTTGAAAATTTGAAAAGCACCTAGTCAGTTATTGCAATGATGCTGCCCATGACCATGACAATGTCAAAATGAAGCTCTTTTCTTTATCCTTAAAAGATGATGCTGAAGAATGGTACCTAGACCTAGATGATGATTCATATAAAACTTTTAGTGAATTCCTAGAGGGTTTTAAGAAGAAATGGGGAGAAAATAAAGAACCAAGACATCTGCTTACTGCCTTTCATAACATTAGGAAGATGGAGAATGAAACCATGGATGAATTTAACACTAAGTTCAGGTGTGTGGTTGTGGAATTCCCTAAAGAAATCAAGCCAAAGGGTGCCTCCATCCTCATATCTTACATTGAAGCTTTCACTGGTGACTTGAGGTACCAGTTAAGAGACAAATAGCCGACCGATCTAAAAACTGCTCAAGAATTGGCCAAGAAAATAGAAAGGAATATGTAGTCTTCAGGAAAATCCAACATTCCAGGTTACACTAGGGGAAACACTTCATACAACAAAGAAAAGGGAAAATTCGTTGAATCAGAAGAAAAGGGAGCCTCTAAAGATTCCATGGAAAAGGTAACAAACATGATAAAAGACTTGGTTAATAGTCAAAATTAACTTATGGCAAATCGGTCTACACAACTGAATCTTATGCACAATAGAATATTCACAATGGAAAGAAATAATAGACCTAGGAACTTTCAGCCTAGGCAGAATCAGATGTATCAAAAGAAGTTTCCTTAGCAAGAGCCTAAGATTCCAAACCAGTTAGACTCAGCTAACATGGTAGAAGAAGTAATTCCATGGTGTAGACCCTGTGAACAATTCCACCAAGAAAGCACTTGTTATGTTGCAAATCAAGTCATGAAACATGGACTTCCCGAGGTCAGTAATCAGGAAACAACTTCAAGAGAGCCTGATCATATATACATGGTAGGCCAGGCCTACCCTTTCTTACCAGCTAAATAGTACAAACCTAAGGATGAAACCATTGCAGAATCTTATAGTGAAACTTATGATGAAAACTGTAATGTACATGATGGCACTCCTACGTGTTCTCCATATAATGACGACAGTCTAGAAGGTTTATTTCCTTGTGACCTTTTCTCTGAAGAATATGACTATGAAAATGAGGACAAGTATAGCTTGGAGCATGATACAAGTGACGAAGACTCCCTTATCCTCGACAAAGATGTTGATGAGGAGTCCTGGACATTCATGGAAAATCCAGTCTATGACATCAATAAAGAGGAAAATAATGAACCAGAAACTTTTGATGGTTTTTTTGATTTTTTTGTCTATGGCATATCTAAAGGAGAGAGCATGGACCATGTGGCCTTGGGAAACTTTGATATGAAAAAGGAGCATGCATTTTATCCACATGATCAGTCTAAGACATATATCAGTATCAGTAATGAAGACAAAGAGAACTTGATATCAGAACCTGATATCAGCAATGGGGAATCCATTACATCTAACATAGATGATGGTGATGACTATTGTTATTTTTGTGGATATCTTATTAAGAATCCTATCTATGCTATATTTAGCAAGGGGAGTATCTATTTAGAAATTTGTGGAAGTCAAATCTATTATACTTCCATAGAGGGAAGCATGGATATGGAGACCTTGGAAAATCCTAGTATGGAAAAGCAGCATTCAAAACTCTTATATGATCATTCAGAGTCATATCATGTAGAGCCACACAAAGGTATCAATAATGAAGACATGGAGAAGCATTGTTGTGAAAATACAGATGTGATATAGTTATTAGAATAGCAGTCTCAACTATCATCTTCACATATAGAGTTTCCTCATGATTTGGAGCCGCTTGGGGCTTATACAGTGAATTATCATCCAGTAAGCCTTGATGATCACTATGATGGTGTAGTCAATCTACCTCATCATTCCAATTTGTGCATCAACCCTATCCAGTCATGGATAGAAGCAGCCTGCGCAAGCACTTACCAGTTTGGGAGGAAGTTTGATGACATTATTCATGCCTATGTTTTCCCATCCATCCCACCCCTTCCGTATCATCACGCAGGTTTGCATTTTCTGAATAAAGTATCCTTACTTTGGCTGGTAATGAAAGACAAGGAAATTTTTTTTTATGTTAATAAAATGCTTAGGTGGTTACATTGGATTTCTGATTACACTTAACCCTTTTTATATCATCCTTAGAGTAGGAAAATAAGATCCTTGAAAAAGAGCATTTACTTTCCACATTTTTTGTTTTGTACTTAGCTATAATTAAACATTTTTTTTCATTAGTTAGTTACATTTATTTTGTTTAAATAAATTAGCTTAATGGTTCATTTGGTTTTTTATGTAAAGCTTGTGCTACTGAGGTTTTCTTGTCAAGGTGTGATGTTTTTATAGGGTGTATAAACCAGAGATTCTGGTGTTCTCATATCTTCTCCTTGCCCTATGACCAGATCGAGCACATGTCCCATAGTTGGAGCCAAAATGTTACCACCTTAGTTGTACTTAGTGGTTTTTTATCAAGTGAGCCTGGTGAACCGGACAAAGATTTTTTGTTCAGATTTCAGAAGACCTTCGGAAGTGCTTCTGGGAAGTGCTTGTTGTACTATATCACATGTTCATATCTCCTTGGGGGAATTGTAATAATGTTCTAGCATGATAGTGTCTATAAAAGACTCAGTCTCTTAGACTTTATTTGTCAATCCAATTAGCTCAGGGTGTTTTTTCCCTTGGTTGTTGAATAAACGATTGATAATTTATGAGTTTTTCACTCCATACCTCCAAAGTTGGGGTGGTCGGCTTGGAATTTAGGCCTATTGAGGTTATTAGAGTCTATGTTTCAATGTATAAACATGCTAGGCATCATGGTCGAGTCATATGAACATGTCTAAGTTCCCCTAGGTTTTTTCAACTTTTTTAAATTTTTTATTTTTTCAGTGTTTTTTATTAAAATTTAATTTTTCCAAAACTTAGGTTATTTTTTAATAGTTTAATTGGAAAAATTGGTTTTGTAATAAAAGTGGGCCAAATAATCAGTTTCATTCATGTAGGTGCTCATTTTCAAGCTAAGAGCACCATGTAAACCCATGGACCCGTTTTTTTCAGGTTTTGAGAGATTTTTCCATCACTCAAGTTAGAAATCCCCAAAAATCAATTATTGATTATTTTAATTAATAAATTGATGATAATGGAACAAATCCAAAATCCTCGATCAATGGATTCTTAGTTGATTTGATTGAAATCAATCAGATCTGAACCGGATTGACTAGATCTGGAAAATCCTTGACTGAAGGAGGTGATCTGGATAGATCTAGAGTTGATCTTCAGCATCCTTTATGGGGAATTTCACCCTCCCTCCCTACTCCACATGTTTGGGCTCATCTGGATGAGTTTTGGTGGATGCTCAAGTCAACAAGTTGAGGCGTCAATCAGATCAGCTCTTTGATTGACAGTTGCACTCACTGAGACTCAGATCTGCCTTTGTTAGACATAGATCAGGCATTGATGGACTCTCCTTCAGCTACAGTGGTCTATCTCCTTGGGATTTGTGCCCCCCTGGGCTGGATCTCCTTTTTTGTATAAATAAAGCTCAGGCTGCCTCTTCCAAGCTAGTTAGAGTTGGATTGAAGGGCTTGCTATTGTGATATTGTTGTAATCTTTTGATTGTTGGAATAAAGAAGCTTTGGAGGCCGAATGGTGTAATGCTCTCATGTGTGTGGATTAAGAATTGTCTTATGGCTATTGATGTTGCTGGCTTTTCTCTAAATTTCTGCATCTAAACCCTGTCTAGCTTGAACGATTCAACTAAATCAATAGGAGTATAGTTGGGCAAGTAAGGTTACTTGTTTTTTTTTCTATATCGCATAGCATATATGTTTGAAGATCTAGATTATACATGTTTAATAATTTTATTTGCATGTAATTCTTGTCTCTTTTTCATATATATATCCAGATCTCACGAGTTTTTGTGCAGGATTGTGTGTTTAGATTTCAGTTAGCAAGGATTGGACAAGATGTGGATCTAGTTTGAATCCACTGTACATCCAAAAACTTTGTGAAGGAATTGCCCCTCTGTATTCCACTAACAAGTTTCCATTGCAGATCCATCCAACAACGGGCCTTTCCCCTTCTCTTCCTCCTTTCTATTAAAATCAATCTTCCGGTTACCTGTCTCTTCCTCTTATGATCAGATCTAGTTCTAAGAATTGAATTTATATTGTTAGATCTATTTCATAAGAGTCTTGCTTCTTAGATATGTAATTTCATAAAGAATATAATTTCATAAAGATAGATCTAGGTGTGGGAATTTCCTTTTTTGCAAGTAGCTAAATCATAGATCTAAAGCTTTCCCATAAGGAAGTTTCTTTTTTCATTCTTTAAATATTTAAATTCTGCAAGAAAATTTCATATCTCATTGGCTGCCCAAACAAAAACCCATGATCCCAAGGAAAGCTTGCTTTCCTTGGTTCCTTTTTGCAAAACTAGATTACCCCCTTTTTAACAAATTTTCACTTAGTTTTTTTTTCGGTAACTAGCATGGTGACCGAAAACACTTTCAAAGTGTTTTTGGGAACATTTGATTTTAATTGCTCGCTGTTTTTTAGCAGGTCTAAAAAAGAAGAGAAGGAGACTCTGCCCATTTTCTGACTCTTGGACGAACTAGAGCTTCCCGGAAGCTTCTCCCACCGATGTGTTTTGATTTTAGCTTGTTACAAGCTTATTGTAAGCCTTTGGATAAAAGATAACAAGGACCAAAGTGCATTAATTTAAATTTTCTGATATTGTATATCACTGCTAATAAAAAGAAAATTTCTTTTCGAACAGGCTCTTTCGAGCCTTTTCACCATCCCCCATGGGGGGATTTGTGTCTGCGTCTTTTTTTACTTTTTGTTCATATTTTTTTATTTAGAGTAGTTATAATCTACAGGGTAGTATACTTTGATTTATAATCATTTCCATATTCCATATCTAACATTTCAAAGTAATTTTAATACTTACCCCACGAGCCTCCTTTTGAGCCGAAAGGTGAAGAAAGGGTCGTGGTAGGACTAATTAGAAAACCAGCATTGCGTATCTTTGTTTTCTTTTCCATAAAACTATTTTATCAACTATAATAAAATTAAATCCTCCTTGATTCCCCGATTGAGATCCACTTGGATCAAAAGAGGTTCCTGGAGGGTTTTCTTTTTAACAAGAACACATATTTTAAAATTTACTAAAATTGACAAGACTCCGATGTGTATGCTCTGCACTTGGCTGCAGTTTGTTTAATCAATCAAGTTGCATCAAAAACACTTGAGTGACCTGAATAATTAGGATTGACTCTCCCAAATTCACAAACCATCAGGTGAAAATCCAACACCTCGATCAAACCATTATGATGGCAAAATACCCAAAGGAAGCGGGAACTCCTGAAAAGTGACCTCAGGGCGCCGATCTCTGTTACACCTACTGGTGCATTATGAACAATAGCCTTAGAGACTCCATTCAGCCCACATATTCCTTGCAGGTAGCCATGAAGGTTTAGTTTTAGACATACTCCAAGCACTCTTGGGTATATCTGGAGTCCACCCCTTCGCCTAATTTTAATCAACTCGTATATCACATTAACTTAAAACGTACCAAAAGACAATCGCAAAACATTCACTCCAAGCACGTGCAAGTGCATTGATTATATTTTGACTCCATTTCAAGGCACTGGATATTTTCTTTGTATATATATATATATATATATATATATATATATATATATATATATATTGTGTCTCAGCATTGTGCTTTTGTGTGCTCATTTTGTATCTTGTCATCTATGGTTGTTTATGGTTAAATTTCAAACTCCTAAGTAACTCATTCAATTTAACATCACTATACTAAATAATTTTACCTTAGTAACTTAATAGGTTATACCCCCCTTGGATTCATAAGGAGTTGAGTCTAAATGGAGGAGTCAAGAACAAGGTGATAGCCTTGACTCGATACTTGCCCCCAAGGACACACCGAGTGGCTTGAAGATTTCTGCCACATGACCTAGGTGTGTGAAAGGTGGTAACATGGTGCAAGCCTACAATAAGCCATGTTAAACTTGAATAATAGGTCTGAAATTTATTTGGACTGAGTGACCATAATCCCATCATAATTTTGCTCAATTTTGAGCGCCAAAAATTGTTTTAGAACCCCCAAATCACTCATTTCAAAGGCATTGTGGAGAGCAGTTTTGATGGCTGAAATAGAGGCAACAGTGCTACCTGTGATCAAAAAGTCATCAAAATATAAAACAATGACAATTAGATGACCATTAGACTACTGTAAATACACATTTGGATCTGATCTACACCTTTGAAAGTTTTGCGAGAGAAGGAAGGCATCCATCTTGGAATACCATTCTCTTGGGGCCTGTTTTAACCCGTATAGTGACTTATTTAGCTTGCAAACCAAATATGGATCAGTGATGTAACCCTCAGGATGCTTCATGTATATCTCCTCATGAATATCTGCATGTGGAAAGGCTGACTTAACATCCATGTGATGCACTTCCCAGTGCTTGGATGCTGAAATTGCTAAGACAAGGTGGATCGAGTCCATTTTTGCAACTGGTGCAAAGGTCTCATGGTAGTCCACACCTTGGACCTGAGAGAAAACTTTTGCCACTAGCCTTGCCTTATATTTTTAGGTGCTTCCATCAGCAGCAACCTTGGTCTAAAACACCCACTTGCATTGAACCAATTTCCTTCCTGGAGGAAGAGAAACTAGCTCCCAAGTAGTGTTTTTTTGAAGAGAATTCATCTCTTCATCCATGGCAACTTGCCATCTCGGATCCTTCCAAGCATGATAGTAGGATTTTGGATCTAAAATAATCATAAAATAGCAAGTTTTGGATAGCAAATTATCAGGACAAGAGAGCGCAATACCAGCTCTTTGGAAATCAGACCGGGTTCTCCTTGGATCATCCGGATTTCCAATGTTGTCTCCTGCGGAGGAGAGTGTCTGTTGGGCCCATGTAGGAAGATGATTTTGCACTTCAGGTTCTGATTCAACATTTGATTATTTTTGCACACTTATATCATAAATTATAGGATCCAAATCAGGGTCATCATCCCCAATTTCATCATCCAAATATTCAGTAGAATAGGAAGGAAATTCAGCAGTTTTCTCCTTCACTAGTTCCACCTCCTGAAGAGGCTCATCGAACTTGACACTTCTCTAGATGATTATGTGTTTGGTCTTGATATCTAGTAGCTTGAAACCTTTAGATTCATCAAGATACCCAATAAATAGACATTCTATGCTTTGCGGTTACAAAGCCCTTCTTTTATCAAGTGGAATCTGGGCCCATGCAGTGGACCCAAACACCCGCAGGTTCGACACATCCGGATTGTGTTTGAAGTATGCTTTGAAAGGGGTATTATATTTCATGGATGATTGTGGCACCCCATTCTAAATTTATTCTGTAGCATGCATGACCTCAGCCCACAAATTTGCAGCAAGCTTCTTGGATTCCAACATACAAGTGGTCATCTCTTTGAGAGACTGATTCTTCCTTTCCGCTACTCCGTTCTGCTGGGGAGTGTAGGGAATTGAATGTTGGACCTGAATACCACTTTGGGAGAATATGTGCAGAAACTCATTACTGACATACTCCCCTCCATTATCAGATCTCAAGATCTTGATCTTAAGCGCAGAGGCATTTTCGATCAAGGCCTTCAATTCATAAAAAATTTCACATACTTCAGACTTCTTTTTGAGAAAGAAGACCCATGTGTACCTTGAAAAATAATCAATAAAATTAAGAATATACCTTGATCCATTCATGGATGTGATAGGAATCAGACCACTGATATCAGAATGTATCAGCCCCAATATGCATGTAGCTTTGTTTGCCTTCCCCCGATTGAACTTGTGCTCAGGGTGTTTTCCAATCACACAGCCCTTGCAAATTCCCGTGGTTGCCTTGATGACCGAGAGGACTTCAACCATGGATTTTTTCTGTAATTGCTGCAAATATTTGAAATTAATATGGCCAAACCTCTCATACCATAGCCTACTAACCTCATTTCCATGAGTTAGCAGAGCGATGGGATTTGCATCCGCAACAAAGTGAGAGAACTCATAGGATTTTGCATGATGGTTTGCAAGGACTTTAGCAATGAGTTTCCCGGATACAATTTCTGTTATATCAACATCATTTGGGCTGAAAGAAACTATCTTAGGCACTCCTTTATGTGTCATCTAATAGACACTAAGGAGATTTGATGCCAGAGACGGTACATACAAAACATTTGAAAAAAATCCATTTTCAATATCAATAATACCTTGTCCTCCTGAAATGATGGTGGAGTCATCTCCCATGTGGATGGGGATGAATTTTCTAGTCTCCAAGGATGAAAAGGAGTCTCTTTCAGCGATCATGTGGTTCAAAGCTCCAGAATCAATCAAGAGTGCTTTGGACTTTGAAGTGCTTGTCATGAGGGCATGACCTTTTTCATGCTGTGGTTCTCGATCTTGTTGATCTCTCCTTCGAAAGCTCTCTGGAAGATTGATGTGATTTCTCTCAAGGAGATAGGTTGTATCATCAAGATTCTTCTTCATGCAGGCATGTTCAGGGTGGAATCCCTTCGTGCAATAAGAACACTTGCCTTTTTCCTTGCCATGGTGCCCTTTTCTTTTGTTCTTCCTTGAGCCGGAAGACTCATCATGCTGCTGGTTTTCAACTCTAGGTTTAGGAGCATAAAATTTAGTTTTTGGGTTCTTATGTTGCTTTCCTTTACCCTTTATATCTTTGGGCCCCAATACATGGAGGGCTTGATCAGGGGAAGATCTGAAAATCCCCATCTAGATAAGCTTGTCATGTTCACTTGCTAGGGACTCAATGAAGGCATTTAGTGTAGGCATCTTCCATCCAGGGGTTGTGAGCTTCCTTGCACAGAATGTAGAAACAAAAAATGAATAATCAGCCCCAAGATTGGAGAGTATGGTGAGGATGAGCTGATCATCCTTCTTCTCCACTTTGCATTTCTTCAAGAGTAAAACAATATTCTTGAACTTTGTGAAAAAGTCATTCAGAGTCTCGAAATTGGAGGGTTGGAGAGACATTAATTCATTTTTGAGCTGGTAAACCCTCAAGTCATCATGCTTTCCATATAGAGTTTCCAATTTGTCCCATATTTCTTTTGGAGTATTCAATCCCACAAGATGGAAAAGAAGATCCCCAGAAATAGAGAGGCACAAGAAACCGAAGGCTTCATCCTTCTTGTTCAATAATCTTGATTTTTCTATGGCTGAACTGGGCTCATCTTCAGTGTCCATAGTGACTATAAAGAGTCCTCTAGAGGACAATTGAATCTCCATATCACCTTTCCATGAGTGGACATTTTATGGAGTCAAAAGATCTACTAAGGAGGCCATATAGATCTGTTGGAGCAAATGTTTCACCTGTAGAAAACCTGAAAATCAAAACAGAAAGGGAAATGTAAGGCCGAACAGCCTACACATTTTAGGCTTTTATCACACCCAACATAGTCAATCAAGCAAGCTTGATCAACAAGTTCTTTACTTGGGGTATTAAGTGGTAAGCCTTGGCTTCTGGTGCAGTGCTGGATTTTTGAGCTATTGCTCAAATTTCATGCAGAAATCTGTCAAAAAGCTTGTTTTTGAGAGATAGATATTTGTTCCACCATGAGGTCTGATACCATATTAATATTTCACATTAATTTAGGGACTAAACATCAGTCTCATCAAAGATTAATCAATAAATAACTCATGAAATGGTGTAATCAGTTTACAGAATGAGTAGCCGCTCTGTATAATCAGATGAAAGAATGATAATGCAATACAATGTCATGCTACAAGAATGAATGAATGAGAAATTCAAATCCTCAAGGAGGTCATTCGAATTGAATGAGTGAGTCTAACTTGACTGAATGTAAGCCATAGTCAACACTCCAGTTAACCACTGATCAAAACCCTAATTGACTCAACTGAGCCCTAACTGAAGTCAGAGTGCAAGAAATGACTGAGTCTCAACTGAAAGAGATCATACACATGTCATAGCAAGCCAACCATCAAGTGCTAGTGCTTCAATGACTCCAATGAACCCCGATGAGGTTAACTGAAGTTGAACTGAACATCAGACGTTGGTGGAGGCGCCCCCGTTGACTCCAGTTCATTAATTAATCATTAAATAATCAATTAAATTAAAGGAGGCACCTTCACTACCCTGTTAACTAATTGTAACCATCAGTTAGCAATTTAGGTGCATTAATATCACTTAGATCACCCCTAGAGTGCTCCAGTTAGCCTCCCCTAATGTAGGAGAAGGCTAAGTTAGCCTCCTTGACTGAAGGTAGGCATGGGTGTGACTGGATGATGTCAATTAATGCTCCATTGATGTCAATTTATGTCAATAATACTTAGGATAGTGGTTTAACTAGGCCAATTTGACCAAAAAGAGTGTGTATGGTGGTAAATGTCTCCAACAGAAATAATATATAAGTGATTGTTAAAATTATTTTTTGAAATTTTTTAAAGCATATTTTTTAATTTTTGTAATAAATACTTTAAATAAATTTATAAAAAAAAACAAATTTTCTTACCGCAAAGTGAGACACATTAACATGATTTTACCCTCACCCAGGGTTGATTTTCCCCATCTACCATTTTCAGTTTTGGTTTCCAAAACGTTTTCTACATACCCAACACTTGTAGTTGTTGTTATGTGAATCCTTTCTTTGGTCTGAACTGTAAGTAATAATTAGGAGTGGAAGAGGCCCAAAATTGGCTTGATAAACCCAGTTGTTGACCCAAACAATCCCTCACTAAGCTCTACATGACCTACAACACCCAAGGACATCTATGTACAACCCTCATTTGAACACCACACCCTCAAAAAGGCTTAAAAATATGAAAAAGGGCTTAAAAAACCCTAAAAAGATCCAAACTAGCTCCCATAGGGGCTAAAACCCCTCAAAGGAGCTTAAAACCCCCAAAGGAGCTAAGGATTGGGAAAAAGGGGATAAAATCCCAAAAAGGGGGCTAAATCCCCAACCAGAGACTTAAAACCCTAAAAATACCAAGAAAAAGTATAAATAGAGGGGTGGGGGTCACTCTCAAATCACTTCTCATATCCCTATCATTATGTTGCCCATGTGAGTGCCTTGAGACCCTTTTCCTCTCAAGTTGTTCGCCCTCCCTCTCCTCCATTCCTCCATTGAGCCATAGCTCCCCATCCATTGAGAGGTGCTCCCCCAAGCTAGGGAATGGTGGCCCATTTCAACAAGAGAAGGTATAAGCTTTGTTTAATGTCATTTTTATTCTAGTTTTTATAACATAGTTTGCTTGCAGGTTTATTTCTCGTTCTTTTGTTCTAGGTTTCCATTGATGTCTTGCAGCTCCTTTGTTTGCTAACAGTGTTGTGCAAGGTTTTGGAGCTTGTCCCTAACCTTGTATACAGGGTTTTTTTATTTCGTTTTCTTTTTTTTTCATTCCATTCTCACAAGAAACCTACCATTCCATCCTATAGACGGAAGGGAGTTGTTCCTGCCTTTAGTAAGGGCGAAATCCCTACTACACCAGTGAAGAGAGGAACCTCACAAAAATATCAAGGAGGTACTGGCTAATAATCTATCCACACCCAGGAGAACACTGGAAGGGAAGGTATGGCCCGAGGGACTGTGTAGTAGTGAAGGGAATACTTCCTTGTGTTGGGTGTGTAGGTATTTTGGAGGCCAAGCTAGATATATCTTGTAGAGGTGTCCATAGCTCTATGGTTGAGCTCACTAGCTTAGCAATTTTTCCTTTCCACTACCTTAGGAGCTTGATAAACCCAAATGTGGATTGGCTTGGCTGAACCTTAGTGTGTATTTGCCTATGTGTGAGCATGTTGTTCCATTTTTCCTTGTGAAAATCATGCCCGTTGGCAGGAATTTTTGAGGGTAAGTAGTTGCAAAACATTGAGGATGTTGTGCAAATTCAAATATGTTGCGCAAGGTGGAAGATGGCACGTAAGGCAGAATGATCACATTTTGTATATTTTAGTCATTTTTTGGTCATTTTTTTGTAGATTTTGGTCCAAGTAGTTAGGAAGTTGACTTAAGTGGACCACCAATGTAAAGGTGCAAGCCTATAAGTAGATCTAGGATTGTGAATGTTGATATATATCGTTGTGGTATCTTTTGATAATATGGAGATCAAACCTTTGTAAGAGAGGAGCTATGGAACTGTGTTTTGATGCGAATATTAATATGATATGAAGGAGATTGGACATAAATATTGTGTATTTTTACATCTTCCTATTTTCCTGTTTTCTGCGATCCGAATGTGAATGAATACTGCATTCTGATGTATATCTCTGAATGATGTGATGCTTTCCTTTTATTAATGATGATATCTTGATAGATCTGTTTGAGCATCAATATTTCTGCTACGATCTAAGTATGTTGATCTAATCCACTGAATATTAATATGTTAATGTATAAACCAATGCTTGGATCTGCTAAGTAATGCTGTGATAAGTTGATATTAGATGCGTAATCCTCCTTATTACTACAGAAACTTGGTTATGACAGTTATCCCTTGAACATCTCAGGTGAGACCTCATCTACTCTACAGGTGTTGCTGGATAGGGTAAAACTTATCTGGGCCGGTGCTCAATGAGCCTGCTGTATTATGGGTGTCGAAAGTGACTAAAACCCTATAGAGGGACCTATGTCAACAAATGGTTCCTTTTCTAGGACCGTAGTGCGAAGGAGAAGGAGGACATGTTGTGGCATCTGACGAGACCGAAAATCCAAGATTGGTTTGAATAGAAGGCATGAGAATTTGCTGAGAAAGAAAATCAAAACCGTGGAGTAACAACACATCAGTGGCTGGAGAGGAACCTATATTATGATATATGTTAGTAATTTTTCTCTGAGTTTCATATCATTTTGTATTAGTGGTTGGCGTGATTAACCTATCAGAAGACAAATTTCCAAGGAGGCGAACCAACTAGCTTGACTCCAGAACTGATCCAGCAGTTGCAGGAGGTAGATAACAGAGCGTCAAGGGCTATTGAAGTTTGGATCAACAACAGATTGAAGGGATACATTGCTGAGTTTGTGGTCGATACAGTTAAATCTTACATTGACGTGGAAAGGGATTTCTTCAATGGACCAAGAGGTAGGTCTCTTTTATCTTTGCAATTGTCTATCAGGATGCTCATCTGTGAAAAAGGAATATTGAAAATGAACTCCGAAGAATAGAGCTCTGGTGTGTGGAGGATGTGGGTATCATGGAAACGAGCATTGGATAGAATGATACAGGGTAGATGGATGGAATTTATGATGGGACTGTGAGGGAAGCTGAGGAAGGTAGTGGTCTTATGCGAGGAGGAGTAATGTTTTAGCAAGAGAAGAGGCAAAGGACATGAGAGAGTCTTGTTGCGACCAAAACATAGGGCCACAAGAATACCACATAGGACAAAGAAACCCTACAATGATGAAGGAGATGACTAGGCTATGCCCGATCTTGAGGAAATAATGGCCGAGAGCAACAACATACCCACACCTCCATGCATTGTGCCACACTAAGGAAGAAAAACGAGCTTGCCACCTACTTGTCCGACGTGTCAACAACACTCTAATAGTAGTAGATCAACAACTATAGGAAGAAGGCCTAGGATGGAGGGCGATGATTTAAAGTTACCTATGTTTCATGGGAACATGACTGAGGATTCCGAGCAATACTAGTTCCTCTGTAAAGTAGCGTGGATTGTCAGACAAGCTCAGGATGATGACGTTTAGAAGGGACAGTTGACGATGATGCTTCAAGGTTGCACACTATAGTGGTTCATGAAGTTTGTACAAGTTTCTACAGGGACTCCAGTGAAAAACTATGGCTGAAATCAGAAAAGGATTGATTGAATATTTTAGAAAACCCAGATTTGAGGTGCAATACATTATAAAAATAAAGGAGATTAAGTAATACCCAAATGAAACTGTTTGGTATTTTGATCAGTGATTCAAGACGCTAATGGAAAGAGTCAACTTTGGTATGAGTGATGTTAAACATAAGGAATAGTTCATCACCGCGTTAGTACCGCATATCAGAATGCCTTTGATGCAGCAAAATATTGTGACATAGAGCGAGGCATTGGAGATCACAATGAAGTTGGAGTCTTCACCAGTTGGTGAGATAGGAGGTGGTATGATTTAGATTCAATATCAACTGAGAAACTTAATGATCCAGTTGCAGGACATCAAGAAGGGGAAAGAGCAGCGTGAAGAAATATGGTGTACTCAATGTCATGCGGAAGGACATCATAAATTATAGTGATTGAATTTTTTAAACTACCTATTGTCAAGAGCTCCAAATCCATTAATTTATGGAGGCATGCCATGGTGCCGCATTTGCCATGTTTATGGGCATCGACATGAATATTGTGGGTATATGCAGAATATGATCATGAAGCCGACGAATTTATATTGCACGTTCTATCGGTCTGTTGGGCATGAAGATAAGGATTGTCATGCATATGATTTGGTACAAGACAAAACAATGGACATGTACTACATGAAGGGAGAAGACCATCGAATGATGCAGCAACTGTAGCAGCAACCACAGGTGGTGTAGCCATAACCACAGTTTGTACCATAGCCACAGCCGTGAACACAACCACAGTTTCTACCACATCCATAGCCGCAACTGCAGTTTATGCCAAACCATAGTTTGCCTCACCACATCCACAATACAAATAGATGCAGATGGCTCCGCAATAGCCATAGTATACTCAACCGCAACAGTATGTCCAACAGCAACCAAATCCCCTATAGCAACAAAATTTCAATCAACTGTAGTATCAGTAGGAAGGAGGATTCTAAGGAGAATGAGGTGGAGGATTTGGTCGAGGAGGAGGACGAGGTAGCGGACCTATACAATATTATAATTGTGGAGTATTAGGAAATTATCAATGAGATTTCTTGAACTTGCAAGCACAATGTGCTTATTGTATTGCTGCTGACCACACTGTTGAGAACTGTCCATAGTTGATCATGAAGTGGCAGGAAAGGAACATTCCATAGTTGCAGAAACAGAACCAGAATCAGAATTAGAACCAAACTGCAAATCAGAATGCGAACCAACCACTAAATCCACCATCGAACTAGAACTAAGGACTAACAGTTGTGAAGATCTCAGTAGAACCTAGAATGAAGGACATTAACATTGTTTTCATTCCTCACGGAGGTACGACGATAAGGGATGATATCCCATTTCCACAAATTCGGTTGGCTGGAAAGAAGAAAGTGCAATTCAATGTTGACACTTAGAGGGACACATTCTTTGGAGCACATGATGTGATAATAAGAGATCTGAGTAAATTGCTTGTTTAGGAAATGCCACCTGCTTTTGATTCCACTATGGTAGCAGGACCATAGCTGTAGCATGGTACCTTGCAAAAATTTCTTTGAGAGTTGTTTGTCATTGGAAAAAGGCCCTGATGCACTCGTCGATATTGGGAATCTATTGCATCGACTAGAGAAAGGGCGAAGGAAGTCTGCTGTGAACTCCCTGCATAAGAGGAAAACTAAAAAAGAGATGAGAATGAATATTCATATTGGGGATTACGAGGTAGATTCAGTTATTCTAGATCTAAGCTCAGACGCCAAAATTCTAACAAAGCGGACATGGGAGAAAATGCGAAAACCATAGTTGGTTTGGTCCCCTATGCAGCTGCAACTGGCTAACCAGGCCAAAGTAACACCCATTGGGCAAGTTTCGTGTCTCGTAGTGGAATTTGAAGGGATGAAGGCTTATGCCAATTTTGATGTTATTGAAGTTGTTGATGGTGGCGACTTGTATCCCGCACTGCTGGGGATTAGCTGGGATAATGATAGTTTGACGGTAATTAATTTCAAGAAGTGCGTGATCAAATTTGAAAACCATTACATAAAATTCATATCTTCGATGGACCCAAATGAAGAAAGAAGATATGCTAAACCAGTTAAGGAAGAAGTTGTAGGAGGATGGGATCACGCATATAACATCTCAGAGGATTACATCCATCCGATTGTCGACGGTGAGATCGGTTGGAGAAGCTCTAGATTTGTGTCTTCAAACTCTAATGATGCTTTGGAGAACTAGAAGAATCAAATGCATGAGGTATCAATTCAGAAGTGTGGCCTAATTACTCATTCGTTGTGTCGAGTCACATCTGAAACTGTCTAATTTCCCATATATGAAGGAATTCCTGAGTTGTATGAGTTTCTAGTTGAATTTGAGGATAAGGTGTTAGAACTACAGATATTGTTGGCATTGGATGAAGCGCTGAAGGACACCCCAACAAGTTGGTGGGTGGCACATAAGAATTTGATCAATGGATGGTCGCAATGTCACAGGTTGATGACAGTTTTCTTTGGCAAAATAGAAAAGTACCACGCCGAGAAGTATGATGGGAGGAATGATCCCAATGCTCATATGCTTGCATGTCAGACCATGTGGGTATTTGACCAATGGATGAGTGGGTACATGATTTTGGCCACATGTTGGATGAAATTCCCTGATTGTGGTATATATCAGCTGAGTTGCATAGAGAGATCACTACCTGAGAAGAGTTGTCAATTTTCTTTAATCACACCTTCAGTTTCACGGATATCAATCCAGCTATTCATAGTGCACTGCAACATACCCGCGACGTTGTTCTGAAGGTAGTTCCAGTTGCATATCTAGTGGATCTACATTTGGTAGGGGTTTTGGGACAAGTTAGTTGCGTGGCACCATGAGTGTTGCGCAAGCTCAAAAGACACCACGCAAGGTGGAAGATAGACTATTTAGAATATTTTGTGTCACTTTTTGTACTTTTGGACCATATTTTGTGGATATTGGTCATTAGTTGGTAGAATCAGTTAAGAATTAGTTAGAAAATTATCCAAGTGGACCATGAATGTAAAGGAGCAATCCTATAAATAGAAGAAGAATTGTGAATGTGAAAATCATCATAGAATGAGAATTGAGAGCTTGAAACTCAATTGAATTGTTGTCTATTTTGGATCTGTTCTTGATTGCACAGAATTAATATGAGAAGATGGAGGTTGATCTGAACTACTATTATCTTTTTCTCTCTTTATGTCTTTCTTTCTTTGTGAATCCAATGGTGAATGTGTGTGACATGGATCTATGATGCTATGTTTATTGCTAATGAATAATGTTATATCTCTATATCTATTTGTGCAACAATATGGTTATTTCTATTGTGAATGAATGATGCGATATTTTAAAGAGCAATGATGAATGGATCTATTGATGATTAAGTAACTAGTCAAATATGGTAGATAAGTTGATGAATTTTTGAGGCCCATAGTCCTCTTCTATTTCGAGGAAACTTAGTTCCGTCAACCCTTCCTTGAACATCTCGGTGAGACTTCATCCACTTCGTGGGTGTTGCCGGATAGGGTAAAACCTGTCTGGGATGGTACTCAAAGAGATTGCGACAAGTTGAGTGTCAACAGGATTGGTGTAGAAATTCTAAATCCTTGATGGAATAAGGAATTCCATAAATAGGATAAGGATCTAGGCACACAATTAACCTCACAGACAATTGTAGAGAATTAGCATAAGGAGAGAAGAAGAAGAATTAATGAAAACACATTAATGAATGATCAATAAATGATAATTGATATTATTACATAGGTATTACATCCTTGTAAAGGAAAAAGGAGTTGCATGAAGACAACTCAAGCTAGCTCATAAAGTAGGCTTGATAGTTATGATAAACCCCGTAGTTGACTAAAGCACTTTCCCAATCTACCAAGCACCTTACGAATTAGCAATATCATGTGTGAGTGATGATGAGTGAAGGAAAGACTTACTAATCCTAGAATATGGAGAGAAAATAATGGAGGATGGGTTGGCAACAAAAGCTGCCAGTTTCCTAGTTGACTAGCTTTACCTTATCCATAGAAAAGCAGGATAAAGTAGAATAGACTAGAATCTGCTGTAAAGTGCAGTTACCAATTCTGGATGGCAATACAGTGGTCAAGATCAACCCAAAATTAGAAATAAATCATTACCAGGATATAGATGGCAAGTGTTGACTCTAAGGTGCAAGTGGATGCCAACTATCTAAGCTAGTGGGTAGGAAATTAATCAAATAATGATTAATTATTTGATGAGTGGGTTTATTATATTCCAACACCCCCATTTAAGCCTGAATTTATAATGATATCCCTGAACTAATCATAAATATATATGCCTATAGGGCCCATCAATAAATCTATCGTCACCCTTTTACAATTTATCTTGTCCAAAGAAATGAGGAAAGAGGAAAAACCTCAAGGGGGAAATCCTCCCTCAAGAAAGGACATGAAAAGCAATACCAAAAATGCTGAACTGCTGGTGTTGTTGCTGCTCCAAACTAAATGTTGATGTTTGGAGGAATCTTCTTCTTGGGAAGAAGATAAATCTGCTCACCTAGATCAAGGACAACTGTAGGACCATGTAGAACAACTGAGATCCAATGATATGAAGGCAATACTGAAGGATCTTGAGACTTGTAATAAGCTCCAAGATGATGAGATGACTTGAACTTTGAACTAGTAGAGATGAAATGAGATCCATATAGGTGAAATAACTGTCCAAGATAATGTATAATGTATCCATCTTCTTTTACACAGAGAGGATGTGTGGAAGTGATATTGTAGGAACATAGAGAAGTCATAGGATCAAAGAGTGCGAATGAATGGGCTCCATGGGTTGATCTAGCTTCCAAAGAATCCAAGAGATCACAAATAAGCACAAAAGTAGACTCATGTAAATATATTGGTAAAGAATCCCCTATGGTAGAAGTATGAGAGGAGGAAAGATAGTGATGTTCAAAATCTTCAAGGAGGCTCTGAGAATGAGTGCCAAGAAAAAAGGAGGAGCTACAGAAGCACATGGGATCAAGTATGGTAAGTGGAAAAACACTAGAAGGACTTGATTTGGCTAAGCAAACATCCTGGAAGTCACTGGGTTGCACACCATCAAGAAGAGAGGAATGCATAAAGTGTGAGAGGTCTAGCATATGGATCTCAAAAACCATGATAGAAGACATAGAGAACACTGAATTTGTCAGTGAATCATCAATAGCAATAGCAGCTCCATTAGTCACTTCTTTTTCATCAAAAACATCATAAGAAGATGAATCAAGATATTATATTTCAAGAGACACAAAGAAAGACGACTCTTCAATATTTGCTTCTTGATTGAAATAGGAAGCATTCGAATCAAAGAGAGTAGTAGCAACAGGAACTATATGAGAAACTTCATCTTCATGATCAACTTCATCAGAGACTGTAGAGGATGAGACATCTTAAGAGAGAGAAATCATTGAGGAGCTAGAGGCACTCTCCACATAGCTAGAAGGATCCTCATTTTCCTTTCCCAAAACTATATCCAATGTTGTCTAGAGATCCTTTGGGTAATCAACAGAATCAATAAGGTAGCGCATGAATGGAGAGATATCTAGACAAATAGCTCCAATTGCTCTATCATAGTCATTCAACCAATCACTTGGTTCTTCATAAGACTCTTCACCAGCTCCAATAGATATCTCCTAGAGACCTTGTCTCTTTAGATATGAAATCATATTCAGTTTCCACTCTGAATAGCTTCTGAATGGAGAAAGAAGAGGAACTGATACTCTTGAATCCATTCAAAGTTGAACCTGCAAAATAAACCTGCCAATATGAAAAGGAGGATTAATTAATGAACTTTCAAAGATCTGATATCATGTAGAGCTTTGATATCCTCAGCTCTGATACCATGTAGAACTTGAAATTTGAGAACCTTAGCTCTAATACCATGTAGAAATTCTAAAGCCTTGATGGAATAAGGAATTTCATAAACAGGTTAAGGATCTAGGCACACAATTAACCTCACAGACAATTGTAGAGAATTAGCATAAGGAGAGAAGAAGAAGAATTAATGAACACACATTAATGAATGATCAATAAATGATAATTGATATTATTACATAAGTAATACATCCTTATAAAGGAAAAAGGAGTTGCATGAAGACAACTCAAGCTAGCTCATAAAGCAGGCTTACTAATTATGATAAACCCCATAGTTGATGAAATCACTTTTCCAATATACCAAGAACCTCATGAATTAGCAATAGCATGTGTGAGTGATGATGAGTGAAGGAAAGACTTACAAATCCTAGAATATGGAGAGAAAATAATGGAGGATGGGTTGGAAACAAAAGCTGCCAGTTTCTTAGTTGACTAGCTTTACCTTATCCATAGAAAAGCAGGATAAAGCAGAAAAAGCAGAATAAAGCAGAATCTGCTATAAAACGCAATTACCAATTTTGGATGGTCATAAAGTGGTCAAGATCAACCCAGAATTAGAAATAAATCATTCCTAGGATATAGATGGCAAGTGTTGACTCTAAGGTGCAAGTGGATGCAAACTATGTAAGCTAGTGGGTAGGAAACTGATCAAATAATGATTAATTATTTTATGAGTGGGTTTATTATATTCGAACAAGTGGGAACCCTTGTTGAATGGTTTTTGTTGGTTGGGTTTGCGCAAACAAATGGTTATATTTTCAGGACCTAGTTGCGACTGAGAGAAGGATATGTGACATCCAGCGTGACTGAAAATTCAAGATTGGTTTGATCAGAAGCTATGAGAATTTGCTGAAGCAGAAAATCAAAACCCTGGACTGATGATGAAAAATTGGTTGGCGAGATACATACATGATGGTCCTCACGAATACTTGTTATCTAAGTTTCCCATCATATTGTATGAGTGGTTGGCGCGGTTCACTTACAAGAAGACAAATTTCCAAGGAGGAGAGCCAACATCCTAGACTCCTCAATTGATCTAGGAGTTGCAGGAAACTAACAACAAAGCATCACGGGATGTTGAGGTCTGGCTGGATAGTATCCTAGAAGGATATATCATTGAATTCACAGTCGACACTACCAAGTCCTACAACGAAGAAAAATGAGAATTTTTCAACGGACCCAGAGGAAGGTTCTTGTTGTCTCTACAATTGTCAATTAACATTAGAGGAAATTTTAACTCAAAATGGGCCTCCTAAAAAAATTTAATAAAATAATAGTTAAAATAATAAAATAATATTTTTTTAATTTTGGAGGAAGAAAAGAAAAAAACTACTTTTTTGTTTGTATTTTCAACATATCTCCTTGTGTTTTTACTCAAATTTCGATCAGGAGAGCTTGTTTGATGTGGAATTAAATTTTGCATCCAACGAGTACCCACTCGGCATACTTTTGTTAGACCCCAATACCCCAAAAACAAGAAATACCTGAAAAAATGTGATAATGATGTCATCATCACATTTTTTCAGGTATTTATTCTTTTTGGGGTAGCAGGGTCCATCAAAAGTATGCCGAGTGGGTACTCGTTGGATGTGGAATTTAATTCCGCATCCAACGAGCTCTCCCAATCGAAATTTGAGTAAAAACATGGGGCGATATGTCGAAAATACAAACAAAAAAAGTAGTTTTTTTTATGATACCTATCCCCAAATTTACATTAAAAAAGTGTTTAAGACCTATATGGTATTTCAAATTTAAAGAAATTTCATTGGCTAACACATGATGACATGGAGTTTGAGTTAAAGTTAAAAGGTCCATTTTAAGTTGAAATTTCCTCTAATGGATACTTGTCTGTGAAAAGGGTATACTGAAGATGTACCTCGAGTAGTATAACTTCAGTGTGTGAAGGCAATGGATACCATGACAAAAGGGGGGAGATGAATGGGAAGATAAGGGGTAGATGGGTGCAATTTTTGACAAGACTATGAGGGAATTTGAGGAAGAAAGTGGTATTATGATGGGAGGAGCAAGGTTTCGACAAGAGAAGAGGCAAAGGATAGGAGAAGGTCCTGCTACTTTTGAAATGCAAGAGTGTGAAGGAAGCCCACACGGGATGAAGCAACCCTACACTGATGAAGAGGAAAACTAGACCCAGACTACACCTAGAATAGTAGTAAGATCAAACCCCAACAAAAACAAACCCACGCCTTCGTGCACTACTCCATATTTAGGAAGAAACACAAGTTCCATGTCGATTTTCCTGATGTGCCAACAACATTCTAGTAGTAGATCAACATATTTAGGAAGAAGGCCCATGATGACGAGCGACGACACAAAGTTACCTTTGTTCCATGGAAACATGACTGGCGATCCCAAGTAGTATTGGTTTCTATGTGAGGTAGTGTGGACTTTCAGACAAGCCAGGAATGACGACGTTAAGAAAGGACAATTGGTGACTACTCTTCGGGGTCGTGCGCTAGATTGGTACATGAAATTTATACAAGTTCCTATGGGGACCCTTGCAAAAACATTGGATGAAGTCAGGAGAGGACTGATTGAAGAATTTCGAAAACCAAAATCTGAAGCACAGTATATTACTGAGTTAAAAGAGATTAAGAAATTTCCTAATGAGACCATTTGGGACTTCGATCAAACATTTAAGAGACTGATGGCGAGAGTTAGTTTTGATATGAATGACGTTCAACACAAATAATGTTTTATCGTAGCATTGGTACCTCATATCGGGAAACCACTGATGCAACAGAATATCACGACATAGACCGATGCTCTAGAGATTGCAATGAGGTTATAAGATTCACCTATTGGGGAGAATGCAACCGGTATGAACCAAATTCAGGTGCTGCTGGTGAACTTGATGCTTCAGTTGCAGGGCATTAATAAAGGGAAAGAGAATCATGGAGAACTTTGGTGCACTTGTTGTCATGCAGATGGACACACTAAAGATACTTTCCCTAACTTTCAAAATTATCTGCTATCTGGGGTGTCGAACCCACTGAGTTGCGGTAGCGTACCATGGTGCTGCATATGCCAAGTCTATGGGAATCGACATGAAGAATGTGGATACATGCAGAAGATGGTGATGAAGCCAGCAAACTTATATTGTTCATGTTGTCGATCTATGGGGCATGAAGATAAATACTGCTGTGCATATGACCTGCTTCAGGAAAGGAAATACGACTCATACTTTGTGAAGGGTGAATATCATCACGCAGTAAAATAATCACAGTCATAGCCTCAGGTGGTAAACTATCGACCTCCACTGGAGTATACACCACCATCGCAGATGCAATTTATACCATCATAGTTGCAACCACAGTTTGTGCCGCAGCCACAGTTCACCCCATAGCTGCAGTATAGTCAAATGGCGATGGCTCCACCGTAGCCACAGTATGTTTAGGAAGCACACTATGTTTAGCAGTAGCTAAATCCCCTGCCGCCGCAGTTGGCTCAGCTGAAGTACCAACATTAAGGAAGATTCCATGGATGATTCTGAGGAAGAGGAGGAGGCTTTGGTAGAGGAGGAGGACAAGGTCGTGGACCTGTCCAGTAGAGAGATTGCCCACAATTACAGTGCTTATGTACATACTGCACCATAATTGATCATACTTTCAAGAACAGTCCATAGCTAATTGCAAGATGGTAGGTCAGGAATGTTCCTCAGCTGCAGAATCAGAACTAGTTGGAAAATCAAAATCAGCTACAAAACCAGAATCAGTTACAGAACCAGGCTCAGAATCAAGTTCCACCTCAGAATAAGGCCATGAATCAACTCATGAACCCTCCATTGAACTAGAATCTATAGTTGAACCAAAATCCACCGATGAACCAGAATCAAGGGCCGATAGTTCCGACGATCTCAGCAGAGCCCAGAATAGAGGATGTTGTCATTTCCATCGTCACCCGTGGAGGTGCGATGACTAGAGAGGATGGGCCCTTCCCGCAGGTTCAATTGGTTGGGAAGTGTAGCAGGAATTTCTCCTTGCTACAGGGGCAGGAATGGATCCCTTCTATCTATAGGACAGAAGGGTAGGTTCCTACTAGTGGGTAAATGCAAAAAATAAAAAAATGAAAAAAGAAATGGATAGAATAGTAAACTAAGCTACGAACAGAAAGAAGAGAGAAGCAATGGTGAACCCATGTACAAACACAAGTTAGGTTTCTTCGTCCAAATACCTGCAAACAAATCCTAAGCTAGAATAAAACCTACAAAACAATGTTAAACATGAAACTTGCAAATGGAAACAAGGGTTAGAAAGCAAAGAAAACAAATAAACAAGACATGAAAGACAAGCTATACCTTCTCTAGTTGAAATGGGCCACCGTGCTCTAGCTTGTGGAAGCACCTCTCTTGGATGGGGGAGCAAGGGCTCAATGGAGATGGAGGAGAGGGAGTGGGTGACTTGAGAGGCAAAGGTGTCTCAAGGCATCCACGGGTAGCATAAACATATGCAAGGGAGAAGTTGTTTGATAGTGATAGCCCACCCTCCTTTTATAGCTTTTTCAAGGGGTTTTAGGGTTTTAATCCCTTGGTCAGGGATTTAGCCCCTTTTTGGGGCTTTTAACCCCTTTCACCCTAAATTTAGCTCCTTTTAGGGTTTTAGCCCCTTTTGGGGGGCTTTAGCTCCTAGGAGACTATTTTGGGCTCCTTTTTGGGGTTTTTAAGTCCTTTTCTTCATCCTTTAGCTATTTTGAGGGTGTGGGGGTCTAATGGGGTGATATGAGGGTCGTGAGATGGTGTCCTTGGGTGTAGGCCATTGAGAGATGAGTGGGGGATTTTTGGGTTAACAGGAAGAATAAGGCATCATTTGATATCACAACTGAAAAAGAGACATTCTTTGAAGCTCGGGATGCGATCGGAAGAAATCTTGGTAATTCACATGTCTATGAAATTCCCTCTTCTTTTGATTCTTCTCTAAAGGCAGGACCGTCACATCAACATAGTACCGTGGAGCACTTTGTTGAGAGTTTATTATTGCTGACAAGAGATCCCGATGCTCTGGCTGAGATTGAGAATTTTCTACACCGCCTGGGTAAGGAGTGGAAGGACTCCTCGGTGAACTCTTTACATAAGAAAAATATGTGCAAAGAGATGCACATGAACATTCATATTCAGGACTATGAATCAGATTCATTCATTCTGGATATGGGCTCATATGTGAATATTCTGAAAAAGAAGACCTGGATGAAGATGGGGAGGCTGACGTTGGGTTGGTCTCCTATGCAGCTAGGCTTGGCTAATCATGCCAAAGTACAACTGATTGAACGTGTGTCGAACCTGGTCATAGATGTTGAAGGTATGAAGACCTATGCCGATTTCAATGTGATTGAAGTTATTGATGGTGGAGGATCCTATCCCGCATTGTTGGGGATCGGATGGGCCAACGATAGTATGGGAGTAATTAACTTCAAGAAGTAGATTATGACATTTGAAAACCATGACATCGGAGTCATTGATCCTATGGATCCAAACAAAGGGTGGAGATATACTGAACCAATAAAATATGAAGTTGTTAGGGGATGGGATCATACTTACAACATTTCAGATGACTACATCCACCCAACTGCCGATGGAGAAATTAGTTGGCACAGCGCTAGTTCTGTGTCCTCTGATTCCGATGATGCATTAGAGAACTAGAAAAATCGCATGCACGAGGTGTCATTCAGGAAGTTTGGTATGATCACACATTCATTGTTCCATGCCATGACTGAGATTGTCGAATTACCAATTTACGAAGGGATAACTGATTTTTCCACATTCTTAATGGAGTTTTAAGAGAAGGTATTAGAAGCGCAATAATTTTTTGCGCTGGAGGAAGCACTGAAGGCTACCCCGACACCCTAGTGGGAGACTCATAAAAAGACAATTACTAGATCGGTGCAGCTTCGATGGTTGATGAAAGTGCACTTCAATGATATAGAAATATATCATACTAGGAGGTAGGATGGGTGGAATGACCCTAGAGGTCATTTAATGGAATGGAAAACATTGTGGGCATCGTGACCAAAGGATGAATGGTACCATGCCTTTGTCCACACATTGAATGAAATGCCAAGATAGTGGTATGTATCAGTGGAGTTGCGTAGAGAAATAACCACTTGGGAGGAACTAACATTTTTCTTTACTCATACCTTTAGTTTCATGGATGCCAATATTGAGGTCCACAATGCGCTTCATATCATCTGGGATGTGGTATTAAAGGTAGTACCTGTTGCATATCTAGGGGATCCACATGGGCATTGCCACATGCAATCGATGATGGAATGCTACAATGTGTCAGGCGGACCTGAGGATGACAATGAGCTACGAAATATCAATATTCTGGAAATAGAAGGGAGTAGGGATGACGCAACACTAGATATGCCGACTGATCCCATGAATTAGCCACTAAAGATTAGAAAAGTTAACATTAGGACGGAGGAGAACCCAAAATTTGCAATTGTTGGGGACTACTGGGATGAAGAGACTATGGAAAAGATCATGGATCTGCTACATGAATTTCAAGATCCATTTTGAACCAAATTCTCTGAAATGAAAGGAATAATGGGGGATCTGGGAGACATGAAGATTCCATTAAATCTTGATGCAAAACCAGTACGATAGAGACTGTATCGCTTGAATCCATGATATAAGGAGAGGGTTAAAGTTGAGCTAGATAGGATGTTGGATGCTGGAATAATTTATCCAGTTGAAGAATCAGAATGGATCAGTCCTATGGTGGTCGAAGATAAGAAAACAGGTGAATTTAGGATCTGTGTCAACCTAAGAAAATTGAATGATGCATGTATGCATGATCCGTTTCTGAAACCATTCATAGATGAAGTACTTGAAGGAGTAGGCGGTCAAGAAATGTACTCATTTACAGATGGATTTTCCTGTTATCACTAGACAAGAATCACAAAAGAATATCAACATAAAATGACATTTGTCACTGAATGGGGATGCTTCCAATACACAGTGATTCCTTTTGGGTTGAAGAATGTACCCACGATATTTTCTCGTGTCATTGTTGCTGAATTCAAATATTTCATTCAGAATTTCCTACAAGTTTATATGGACGATTGGACAGTGTATGGTATAATTAAGGTTCATTTGGAAAACTTGGGACTGATGCTGGAAAGATGTTGTCCGCATCAGATTGCACTGAACTTAAAAAATTAATTTTCTACACACCTTTTGGAATGTTGCTAGGTCACATTGTTTGCAAGCAAGGATTGTTGGTTGACCCTGTGAAGATAGTGCTCATTTTGAGATTGCCACCGCCTATAAATCTGAATATGCTTAGACCAACACTGGGGCACACCGGTATTATTGCAAACTCATCAGAGGATATGATGCGATTACTACCCCTACGGAGAAACTATTAAAGAAGGATGTCGCATTCGTATGTAGTCTAGAATGTCAAGGAAGCTTTGACACACTAAAGGCCAAGATGGCTTCAGTGCCAATACTCATGTTCACAAATCGGAACAAGGAGTTCCATGTCCATGTTAATGCATTTTCTGTCACACTAGGTGTGGTTCTCACGCAACCAGGTGAAGACGATCTTGATTGCCCGATAAATTTTGCTAGTCAGAAGTTGTCATTTGCTGAGAAAAACTATACAACCATAGAGAGATAAGGTTTGGTGATAGTATATGCATTGCAGAAATTCAGGAATTACCTCTTAGGTGGTTGTTTTAAGATGTTTACTGACCATTCTACTTTGAAATACCTAGTCAATAAGCCTATGTTGGGGGGAAAGATATGTTGTTGGCTAATTCTCTTTTAGGAGTTTGATTTTGAGATAATTGTGAATCTAGGTCACTTGAATGCTAGTCTTGATCATTTGTATGGGATTGAGACAGGCGAAGAACCAACAAACATTGACGAGGGACTTCTAGATGCGCAACTGTTTAGAGTTGACATAGAAGATGATTAATTTGACCAAATAATCTAGTTCTTGGCGACAGGAGTCATTCCAGAATATTTCTCAACAATCCAAAAGAAGTAGTTGGTAGTCAAGGCCTCATATTTCCAGTTGATTGCTGGGAAGTGATACAAACTTGGGTCAGATTAGATTTTGAGGTGATGTGTCCTACCCCATGAATAAGGAGATATTTTAGAGGAATCCCATGCAGGAGTTGTTGGTGGACACTATGGAGGAGGAGCTATTGCAAGAAAGGTGCTTCGTGCAGGGCTCCGGTGGCCCACCTTACATAATGATGCGAGGGATTATGCACGGAGCTGCGATGTCTGTCAATGCACTAGAAAACCATCGCAGTGGGATGAGATGTCTCCAGTACCTCAAGAAACCTTACAGCCTTTTGATAAATGGGTCATGGATTTTGTGGGTCCAGTCAACCCACTTGCTAAGAGAACTAGTGCATGATACATAATCATAGCAACATACTACTTGATGAGGTGGGTGGAGGCCGCACCCATCGTGGATTGCACCGCTATGGAAACAACAAGATTTTTGTTTGACAAAATCGTGACGTGGTTTGACTATCCAAGGATATTAATGAATGAACAAGGAAGTCACTTCATCAACCACATAGTAAGCACATTGACAGAAGAAATGCAAATACAACTTAATAAAAGTACACTATATCATCTGCAGGAAAATGGAATAGTAGAAGCTTTCAACAAGATATTGGAGCATGCACTTACAAAGGTATGTGATGCCAACCATGATGACTAGCACTTGAATATTCTCATATTACTATGGGAATATCACACCACTTGCAAGAGATTGACAGGGAAAACACCGTTCAAATTGGTATATGGTCAAGAGGCGGTCATGCCTATGGAGTACATTGTTCCCAGTCTGCGCATTGCAGCAACGGCAAGCATGGATGGTGAAGCAACGCTAGAGGAGCATGCAACCTAGTTTCTACGCCTTGAAGAGGATCTCTTTATAGTAGGATCCCATCAGCGTATTGAGAAGGATCGCCAGAAGGCTTAGAATGATCTCCACATAAAGAAAAAATAGTTTCAGTAAGGAGA
The DNA here is from genome assembly GCA_001517045.1 of Pseudotsuga menziesii. Lineage (NCBI taxonomy): Eukaryota > Viridiplantae > Streptophyta > Pinopsida > Pinales > Pinaceae > Pseudotsuga > Pseudotsuga menziesii. The sequence goes on along the minus strand of LPNX010772005.1, from coordinate 50,756 downwards.
TTTGGTACTACTGTACGACAGTAAATTCTTGAAGCATCCAAGTAAGTTACAGATGCATTGGTTAGGTACATATCTTTTTAATTATATTACTTCTAGAGGCATAGTTCAGATGAAGTAGCTAGATGGAGAAGTGCTACCAAAACTAGTGAATAGTAGCCGACTGAAGCCCTATAGGACAGGGGCAGAATCACATAGCGCTTGAGGCACTGCATAATGAAAAAAAGTGTGGTTATGCATGAGTAAGAGTTAGTAGTGAAAATGGGAGGTCATGCTGTGATAGTCATAGGGATATGAGTAGATGTCACATCAATAATCAATGACGACAGTTAAAGTAGTTAAACGATGACACTTTTAGAAGTGACGTGTAATGATAGCGGATCCAACCGGTGCGTTGGCAAAATAGGAGGTAGATTCGGGTAGTTAATGAATGATTTAGTCATGACAATTGAATTGATGTCATAATGATGAAGTATGAGTTAAGTTGGCGCTATAAGAGGAATCCTGCTATGGTTGAAACACACCAGTGTACAGATTTGAATTATGTTGAGTTGCCGAAGTTATGCAGAGTAAGGAAGTTTCTAAGACCATAAAGGGTGTAGGCTTAGTAATTCGAGAGGAGAATTGGTATGGTATGAAAAGAAATATAGATATTGTTGATATTTCGAGTGAGTGAGATTCACCGCTCATACCAGTTGATATTGAAGAAGAAGCTTCCACTATGCAAGCTAGGTCGTCAACAAAGAGGAAGGCACATTATCCCATCTCCCCAGTATCATAGAAGCGACAGACCATAATGACCACAAGGGCGCACAGAGAGGGTACACAATAGATGGGGCCATCGAGCCATGAAGTTATGGATTCTGCTGCTAGAGCAGGGGTGTCTATCAAGGACATCCCTAGCTACATCCCTCCTAGCCGGCCTGGGGTGTAGGCCAAGAAACCCATGAAAAACCAGAGATACCAGATCAGGATGCCGACGATACCACAAGGGATGGTATGCACTTATGATATTACTCCTGCACTAATGCATCTAAGGTATGAATACCATGACCTTATTTCCTTAGAGGATGTCATGAAGGATCTGTACCTACCAATGGTACCTGTAGAAGGCACCCCGATCGAGCGTATTCCACAAGATTGGGAAAGAGGATTGGAAAAAGCTGGATTACATGGATTGATCAATATGCCGCACTTTGGGCAGCCAACTAAGGTGAATGCATGTGTGAAACAACTGTTGGCATGTTTTCATGGTGGGTATTTATGGCTAGATGAGCTAGTAGTAGTCACGGTGGAATTGATTTCAGAAATAACGGGGCTACCCAAAGATGGTCCAGACCCTTCACAGTATATTTGAGGAAAAGATAATGACATAAAGTTGGCAATGAATCTAAAGAAGTGATATGCTCTAGAGCGTGATGGGAGAGCTTACCACATTGATAGCATAAATGATTGCGTGGTCCGTATTGGTGCCTGGATTCTAGCTAGTAAAGTCATAAGGAAGAACCACTCGGTTCAGTGTAATTCCGGGGTGATCACATGTGTTGAGTTATGTGCGCAAGGCACATGCATGAATTGGTCTCTTTTTCTACTGAACTAGCCAGTGTAGGATGCAGATTCCACATAGAAAGTTGCAAGCTCATTTACATATAGTTGGCTCCTCATCTCAATTGCACTAGTATCTTTGATGGAACCAGAGGATTACCAAGGGATGGATGTCAAAGCGATAGAAATGTGTAAAGGTGCTAGATATCAGAACTTATGGTGGGTTAAGGATGAAAAGAGAGCGGTAGATTGCTTGATCCAATTCTGGATCTACTAGGAGGCATTACAGGCTGAAGAGACAAAATTTCCTCAACTGACAGAGGAATTCGCATCAAAGTATCGAAGAATTGTCAATTTTGCAATTGGAGTCCACATTGTTTATGTTCATGCATGGTGAGAACCCACAAAGAAATGGGTACCAATGAGGTACAAAGTGTCTAGCACAGAGTTGGTGGCCAATATTAATGGTTGGCCTACAAATTGGTAAGAAATGATTAATATAGCAGAAGCTTCAACAGAAAAACCGGCAGATGCACTTGAGGATCCCGTATGCAAAAATGACCACCAATCAGATGGTGACTCATCAACAGAGACACCTACAAACCCAGAAATGCAATGAATACTCCAAGAAATCAGATCCAAGAAGTGCATGGATCAGGCTGCGAACAACAACATTGTATCAGCAATGGAAGCACAACTACATAAACTTGTCAAGGCTGTCAATGATGCAACTAATGCCACTACAAAAGAAATGAAGAAATCAGCCCAAAAAGGATTAACCAAGGTAATAACTAAGTTGGATTATTTTTATAATCTTGTTTTGCAAAGAGTACCAAAAAGTGTAGCTACGTAGGAGTACGTGTCAATTGGCATTGAGCAAGGCCAATAATGTTCAAATTCACCCGACTGTGATTGACACTGGATGGGAGGACTTGAATGCCTCCCTGTAGCAACTATAGATCGTTTCCTTGGATATGAACAGACTGTCCATCTATATGCTGGTATCCATGCAGCACATGGCCAACCAGGAATTGGCTGATCGACAAAAGAATATCAATGGAAAGTACTTGCGGTCGCAGGATAAAGAAGACGCCATGCAAAAAGAGGTTGATGAATTGCACTGAGCAAGGAAAAATTGACCAAGTATAATACACAAGAGATAGAGGTCTTGAAGAAAGAACATAAGGAGTTGGAAGCGACCATCGCATATGCTTGTTAGCATGTCTTGGAGAACACCATAGAGCTAGTGTGGTAGCCAAAGCAAAGAAACTTGGAGCTGTTATTAAGCAGCTACATAGTGAAACTAGTATTTTTGATGCTTTGATACGCCCCTCTACACCACCAGAGTAGATAGCCGCAAAGAAGGATGAGATAGAAGAGCTGGACACATAGCTCGATGAGTTAGAGTAGGATGCCAAGAAAGTCACAGATGCCACTACGCATGTTTGGGGAAGCATAGGTATAGGATGAATAGCTCGAGCAGTTGAATACATAGTTGCAAGAAGCAGATGTGCAATTGGCGACCCTGAAGATGTCGCTCAAAAAAATACCTTTTGTGATGTAGATAATCAAGGCGTCGGAGCTAAAGGAGCCATAGCAGAGAGTCACTAGCGCAAGGGAAAGGAAGGAGCAACACAGTGCATAGTTAGACGCATTTCAGGAGATTGGAGCACATCTATCCATGAGAGCATTTTCTACACTCCTAGCTACACAAGAAGGTAAGACAAACATTGCTGCGAAGATGGTTGAGCACCTTGTCAACCATGATCTAACGAAAAACTAGGAGATTAAGGAATGATTCAAGGAGCATGTTAAAGAGGTCACTTAGCAATTTGTAGATTTCAAAGCCAAGACCATTGTGTTTACCAGTTCCGACTAGGTGTGGCTCGAGGGAGAGCCACAAGATTGTGTTGGGGGCTTGTTGGAAGGTGTTTTGGGACAAGTTAATTGTGTGACACCACGAGTTCCATGCAATCTTCGAAGACACCACGCAAGACAGAAGATAGACTATTTTGAATATTTTGTGTCACTTTTTGTACTTTTGAACCATATTTTGCGGATATTGGTCATTAGTTAGTAGAATCAGTTAAGAATTTTTTAGAAAATCATCCAAGTGGAACATTAATGTAAAGAAACAAGCCTATAAATAGAATGAGAATTAAGAGCTTGAAACTCAATTGAATTGTTGTTTGTTTTTTATCTATGGTTGATTGCATAGAATTAATATGAGAAGATGGAGGTTGATATGAACTATTGTTATCTTTTTGTCTCTTTCTATCTTTCTATTTCTGTGAATCCAATGGTGAATGTGTGCGACATGGATCTATGATGAAATGTTTATTGCTTATGAATAATGTTATCTTTCTAGATCTATTTGCGCAACAATATGGTTATTTCTTTATTAATGAATGATGTGATATTTTAAAGAGCAATGATTAATGGTTCTATTGATGATTAAGTAACTGGTCAAATATGTTAGATAATTTGATGAATTGTCGATGCCCATAGTCCTCTTCTATTCTGTGAAAACTTGGTTCTGTCATCCCTCCTTCGAACATCTCGGGTGAAACTTCATCAGCTTCGTGGGTGTTTTCGGATAGGGTAAAACCTGTCTGGGTCGGTGCTCAGGGAGATCGCAGCGAGTTGAGTGTTGAAAAGAGTGGAACCCCTGTCAGCTAGGTTTTGTTGGTTGGGTTTGTTCCAACAAGAAATTTTTGATGCAATTGATGATGTATTTCCATAGTGTGACACGAGGACCAGATGCTGGTGATTATCCATGGAACATCAATATTCTAAAGACAATAGGAAGTTGGTATGTCATAGCACTTGATGTATAGACAGATTCAATGAATTAACCATTAAAATTTTAAAAGTTCAACATTGGGATAGAGTAGCAACCGAATTTCGTGAATGTTGGGGACTACTAGGATGAAGAAACCATGGCGAAGATCACATATCTATTGCATGAATTCCAATACTTGTTTCCTACAAAGTTTTCTGAGATGAACGGTATATTGGGATATTTGGGAGAGATGGAGATCCCACTAAAGCCATATGCAAAGCTGGTGAAGCAGCAATTGTATCGCTTGAATCCATGATACATGGAGAGGGTGAAGGCTGAGCTTGATGTTGATGTATTTGTAACTTCAGAATGTATTCACTTTCATATTTCATATATTGTTGTACAAGACATTTCACCCTTGTAACCTAGGGTCTGGGGTTACCAAATTACTATTAAACTTGCAGACAATCAACTTTTACAGAAAACATAATGAGAATAGGAAGAGATCTTGGCTTACCCGGTTTATGGCAGTTGATCCAAGCTTGGTATTCTCTCTCTCCAGTCTTCTCCAAAGCTTCTAGGGATGCTTCTCTTCACCTGCAAAGAGCCAATTCTTCAAGCAATATCTCATACATATATAAATCAGAGTTTAGATGAAAAGCATATTAATAACATAATTGAACATATTCATTAAACCAATATATAGATAAGCACAATACAATATTTGAAGAAGCATTCTCTTTATTAACAAATAGTGAATAGGTAAGAATACAACCCAACTTCTGACACAAGGACTCCTCTACAACCGATGACTCTAAGTTCTACTACTCCAATACTCTGAAGGTAGAACACCAGCATAACTTTTCTCATCTAGAATTGATTGTTTAGCCCCATCCCAAGGCCTATATTTATACTTTTGGAAATAGAGTGGTTTCAAAGGTTATGATGGTTGAGACAGTTGGGATAGTTATGGATTAAGGCCCAACTAATATCATCTAATCACTATTTATATTTTTTAATGTTGAATTAAGGTATACACGAGTATTGATATAAGCAAGGCGTGTATGACACGTGGGTTTCTCAAACGGAATTCGTGTATGAAAAGTACACGTGGGTTGCAATGCACATATTCACATGTGCAACCCAAAAATCAGAATAAAAACATATAAGGATGGTCTGAAGATAATGCATCAAAGGTCATGAACATCTATAGTGTTTTGGCCACTTCAATCCTAATTGTCCTTTTGTGTACTGACATGATGAATGTTATCACTTGGATGGAGAAGTTCCATTTTTCCTGATAATAGATGCCCCCTAATGTGTGAGGTCAGAGGAAAGCGATGGTTGAAATACATTACAATCTTTATCTTGAAGAACTGAAAAGTCCAAGGAAGCAGAGGAAGTACCTGAAACAAATACATATCAATGTCATATACATAATCATATCTAAGGATGCCATGTTCAATATACTGGAACACTAGATCCTTTACAATATTTGACTACATCATATGATACGGGTACAAGACCATGTATATTACAAAGGTGGATCAAAGCCACAATATACAATGATGAGTCTTCAAAATTTGGAAGCTGTGTAGGTGAACACATCAAAATATTGTGCAACTTAGGTTATAGATGTAAACCTAAGGTCTTTGTCAAAATCCAAAGGAACTAGTACAATCCAGGTCATGTGAATAGATGTGTTGAAATCGAACATGGAAATGATTCAACAGATTTTCAATCAATAGGTGAAAACTGACAACTAAAGAAAAGGAGTTCACCAATGATGATAGTGAATCCTAAGGTACCATCGTTAACACTCTAGGTCTTCGTCTTTAGGAAGTACTAATGAGAAACCATGCTGTGATGAGGAAGGAAATAGATCCTCCAACGGATCACAAGAGTGACTAGGAACTGGATAAGGGAAGGTAGACACAAGTAATATTAAGATAGGATAATGATGGAATCAGGATAATAATCAGATGCAAGGATAAATCCTTGAACAGTGAGCATGACACAGAGATGAACCAAGGCAGCTTTTAACTTTACAGATAGGACAACTAGACTTATCTTTCATGTAGGAGACATGATCAGATTCTCGATGTATAAAGGACAAGTGGAGGAGTAAGAAACTCAAAGTGATAACTGAGTTGAAATTGTACACTGAGACATGAGTATCAGAAAGTTCAGAGAGTGCTATGTTCAAGGAGGACATGATGCCACCGTTTGTAACCCAAAAAGAATACTTCTTCCTTATCTTTCCTGTTAAATTTTAACAAGTCCAGGAAAGTAAACTCAGGTCTCTCTTCATTTTTAACAATCTTGAAGAGGGGAGAGAATAATGCTTGATAATGTCACTAATTCATGGATTTTACGAGCCTGAAATGGTACATGCTCATTGGTGTTTTCATGTTTAGAGAGTTTGAAAAATACGAAGAAGACTGTAGGGGGGTCCTTTTTAATCCAATTTAGTCTCATAACACCGGAAAAGTATAAAACATACCATAGAATAATTCTCTTAGCTTCCGAAGAAGTAACACTCACCTTTTTCGTACTTAGTCAGGGAGGTCCAAAAAAGGTTAAATTACCACCTACCCAATGTTCCTTCAAGAGCAGCTTATAGCTTGAGTTTTACAAGTGTGAAGGAAATCAAAATCACTCAGAAATATCCATTTGGTTATGAGGAATGGGGCTTACAACAGTAAACTTGATGCTTTGTTCTTTAGTGTTTAACAAGCATGACAAAGACATAAAGTACACTCGAAATCTTTTTCATGTTTAGGTCCAAAGCAGGAAAAAGAGAAAACTAAGCTCATACCGGGTGCTCCTTTTCTGTAAGTTTAGTCCCTCAAGTCCAAAAAAGTAATAAATCAATGCCCGAGAATACTCTTCTCAATTGCATAGAAAAGAGAGCGATCCTTTCTCGTATTATTCCACATGGTCCGAGAAAGTGATAACCTACCACCAATGTGGATTCCCATTCACATATTCTTAACAAGCCTGAATGGACAAGTTTACTCAGCAGTCAAGTCTATTTTGAGGAGTTAGAATTGGGCCTAAATAAAATCCATAAGGGCGATGAGCCTTATAAAGGGTATAGCTTGTAAAAAGAGACCAAAATGAGGCTTAATTTGGCATGAAAATAGCTAAGAAGGCTCCCCTAAACCTACGACAAATGTGACATGAGTACCAAGAGACAATCAATGTATTCTAAACTAGGGAACTCATGGAAGGAAATCCCTATCCATGGAAGAACAATGGTATAGACAAGGTAATAATGGTTAAACACCATAGTCCATGGTCAAAGTAGTGATCCTAGAGTTAAGGCAGATTAGGTATAAATAAAAAAATGCATATAAATGGCCAAAATCCTATCCTATATGACTGAATAACAACTTTAAGGAACCTTAGACCTGTTGCATTAGGAAAACATGACATGGAATTAGTTTTATTTTTGATAGAAATTAAATCTATAGGCTAAAATTCCCACATTTTGAAATTATTTTTATAAATAGTTCAAAAATAGAAATCAAAATCACCATTTCATATTTTTACCCAATATAGGAAATTTTTACCTCTGACTTCAATCATTCGGTGTGGAAAAACCAGTGGATGATTTTCAAATCCGTAAGTGCCAGGTAAGTTAGCTCTTCATTCTCTTCCATTTCATCCATTCACATTTTCAATTTTATGCAAAATTTTGATGTTTTAAGCCAATTTTAAGGAGGTTGTGCTGTATACGCGGGTAGGCAACTTACACAGTCACGTACACACATTTTATACACTACTTTCCTGAAGGAAACACCCATATCACACGCGATCTGTTTAAAATATAGTCACATGTACTACACGACTTATGAAAAGTGTAAATAGGTCTAAAATCAAATTTTTTTAATGAATTTTAATGTTTGATGGTGGCTTTATGGGCAGGCTAAAACATGGTGTTGGAGTGGAAGGAGAGGGAACATGAAAATATGGACCAAGATGTACTCCAAAGTGCCCCCATGGTGCAAGCATTGCAGAAAAGTGGGTTGTTAAATTTCTTTTGCACCTCACCTTTATAGGCCAATGTTCATTTGCTGGAGTTTTTAATTGGCTACTAGGATCATGACCTAGGTGCCTTTGATCTACAAGGTGAGATTCTAGAAATTGCATTGGAAGACATATATTTCATTATGGGTTTGTCATGAGAGGGAGAACCTATCAACCTCGAGGGTACCGGTAGGGGTGGTGACCTTCTAAGTGTCCAGGACTACATCAACACTTATTGCAAGCTCAACAGTCAGAAAACGGGAACTTGCATCCCTATTGCACATATTAGTAACTTTATGTTGCAGGTGCTAGTAAGCACAATAATGAGGGTTGCAAGATCATCATCGCTCCATTTTTCTACTCAGAACCAGATGAGAATCGTTGTAAAGTGCCTATAGTGAGCTGTGTTTGACTAGTGCTCGAGAGTAATCCTGATAATGAAGAAACAACTCTCTGACTGCAAGAGATGCTGACGGAAGAAATTTGGATATTCTAGTGTATTGGTGGCCTTATTTTTTGAGAGAGTGCCCACCCTTAGCCCTGTGATACCTCTACCAACCTTCTCTCCCCTTCAACCTAGACTAAGTAGGTGGGGATAAATTTTCCTTCGCCAGGGCGGTGATGGCTTAGTTTAGAGTGTCTATGATGATGAATTCTACCTATGGTGGGGACTAGAGATACCAACACTGGAGTAGTTTCCATATGGTGGAATGGATTTTCGAGGTGACAATGACCTTGTCCTCCTTCCTGGAGGAGAATGGGGAGCATTAGGGATTTTGGTTTTTTCAAGTTTTTAAATTTTTATGAATTTTTAATCATAAATATATATACATATCTATAATATTTTTTAATCCCTTTAATGTTTAAAATGCAGATATTGGACCAGTACACCCTGATGGGCATCCTCGTATGTATTTACGACCAGTGGTAGGAGAGGATCAAGGTTTGATCAGGGTACTTGAGGGGAAGCTGGCTAGGCTTACCCAAAGAGTCCCTACTCTATGTATTGAGCTGATCCCTACCATAATGCAGGAACTAGTTGTTGGTATTCCACCCATGTGGATACACCTTATGATAAGGGTAGCTAGGGTATTACTTGTATACATAGAGGCCATGGAGGTTTCTACAACTGAAGAAGTTGATGAGGCCCAAGAACAGGATGACCAGGATGACCAGGGTGACCAGGGTGGTCAAGATTAGACCTAGGGGCATTTTATGGATTACAATCCAATTTTTGTACATTTTTGTATATTTATACAACTATGACTGGATCTAAGGATCAAGACCTCGACCTATATATATGGACATATATTCACACACACACACACACACACATATATTTTGTCGGTTTATTTACATGTGTTTTACGATGTATCTGTCATATATTTTTATGGAATTGTGTGTTAAGTGCCAATCTAAGATATAATTCGTATATGCATCAGTTAGTGAATTTTGATTTCTTGGAATATGATTAAATGTAATAAAATCAAAATTTATTTCCAATAACCTAACTTGCAAAAACTGACGTTATAAAATAGGGTTTCGCACCTGATAAGCTAGATTGAGCTAGGAAACCACTAGTTGAGATTCAAGTCTAACCTCCAACTGGGTGATGCTAGGTGACAAGGCATCCCATAAAATCTCAATGACATCCCTGTATTCAACCACATTATTAGTAGCAGGACCTAGGCAAGCGCCTCCAGAGGAAACTAGCTATCATGAGGGTGAGTAAATAACCCATGAGGCTAAAGCCAGGTTGCAAGTGTGACAACTAGCACCATCTACAAAACCTACGAACCACTTGGAAGACATCTGTAACAACCAATAGATGATATAAGAACACAAACCGACTATCTATTTTACATTAAGTTACATACAATAAAATACAAGAAAAAGTGCTAAGCCTAAGCATAGTACTTCTCCAGGTAGAGCCCATTTCTAGGCTCAGGCAACTTATTCCCTTCAAAATTAGTTAATTCATATGCCCCTTTCTTCAGAAATTTCAACACAACATAGGGTCCTAACCAAATAGACTTGAATTTCCCTGCCCCTAGGGTTTCTTTGTCCTGGTCCTAGAGCAAGACAAGCTCCCCCTTAGAAAACATCCTAGGTTTGACCAATTTATCATATTGATTTTCACCCTATTTTTATGAGGCTAGTTTGCAGTCAGTGCATCTCTACGTTGTTCATCTAGAGGTTCTAAGTGTAGCAAATGTTATTCTAGCTCAGTCGTATCATGTAACACATGAATGGAAATTTTTAAATATGGGATTTCACATTCAACCGGGGTTACTGCTTCCACCCCGTGAACAAGTTGGAAAGGTGAGAACCCCGTGGTGGTTTTCACATTGGTTCAATAAGCCCAAAGTGAAAGATAAAACATGATGTGCCAATTTGAATGGGCTGTGTTAATAGTACGCTTGAGAATAGTATTCAAGGTCTTATTGAGTGCATCGACTTTACTGTTCATTTGCGGGTAGAAAGAAGACAATTGTTCTTGTTTAAACCCTAGTATAATAGCCAATTTGGTCATCATGTTGTTTTGTAAGTGACTTCCATGGTCAGTGACAATCTCTTTAGGAATACAAAAACGCACGATAATATGGTTAAAAATGAAAAAATTTGTAGTTTCCCCATCAGCCTTATAGGTGGGAATTTCCTCTGCCCACTTCGTAAAGTAATCCACATAGACGATGATGTATTTGTGCCCCCCAGTAGAAACTAGGTTGCATGTCACGTAATATATCCCCCACTTGGTGAAATATTTCACTGTAATGAGGGGAAATAGTCGAGCAGGATGTGACTGCATTTTTCTGGTGTAAATCTGACAAGGATGACAATGCTTCATGGCTTCCACACAATCTTTAAATATCGTGGGCCAGAAATAATCGAAACACAAAATATTTTGGGCCGTTGCTAACCCAAATAAATGACCCCCACATGCTCTGCTATGGGCATCATTTAAGACAATTTCAGCCTCTTCGTGGGTGAGGCACCAACAAAAAACAAAGTCTACCCCTCTTCAGTACAAAGTATCTCCAAAGATGAGGTAGTTTTTCGCATGTGTGCATAATTTGTTAGATTTTTATCATTGAAGCTACCATTATGATATTAGGATATTTAACTAAGAGAATAACATGCAAAGCAATAAAACAAAAGAGACAAGAGACACAAATAATTTTCCTTAGGGAAACCATAAAGGATAAAACCCCGCAACTTCCTTAGAGATAGAATCAACACCAAAAGTAAAACCTGAAAACATAAAGATGATCTCCCAACAGCAGTAGTCTCTCTCTTGTCCCAACAACTTCTCTCTCACTCATGCGCCCCAATGAGTGAGTGTGTGTGTGATAAATAGAGAGGCTCACCCTCTATTTATATAATTTCATTCACTTTAAACCCACTCCAACATGTCTTCCTCACTTAACAATTACTTACTAGAGATGACATCTCTAGGAGTGTCGAATAACCCTAGTGCCCCACAACTTGTGGGGACTTTGCCTCCTCTGACCAACAAGGAGGTTTATTCTTAACATAATGGTGGGGACTATTGCCCTGACATAAAATGACTCACCTAGGGTCGACATCTCTAGGATATTATAATAACCCTAGGGCCCCATAACTGTGGGGACTTTAACCCTTAACCAATAGGAGGGTTACCCACACTGACTTGACATGACTTGTTAACATTATAGAAAATTCCCAAAATAAACATCGGGGTATGACATGACTCAAGTACATTACAAATACATATCGGAATAAAAATTGGGTTACAATACATAAGAAATACAGATGAATACATTCTGAAGTTACAAATACATCAACACTCCCTCTTAACTAGGAAGGTATTCTCTCGACACAATTTATCAGCACAAGTATTCTTCTTTGTATCATCTATATCATCATTGAGTTCATGTCATCTTCATCTTCAAGTCATCTTTCATCATCGGATCTAGATCATCATCACTGAATCTGGATCATCACTCGATTTGGATCATCATCACAGGAGATGGATCATCACTAGATCTGGATCATCACTAGATCTAGATCATCACTGGACATCATCACTGGATCTGGATCATCACTCGATCTAGATCATCACTGCTAGATCTGGATCATCTCTGTTATATCATCATAACTGGATCTAGATCATAGCTTGATCTGGATCATCTCGGGTCATCATCATATGTGTTATCTCATGATTCTTCTCATCACAGGAATTTATACAGAGCTAACCTTCTTTCATGTTGGTTTTAGGCCTAGCCACCATGTAGGTCTTCTTCAACGCTTATATCTGACCTACTCATCAGAATGGCCCGTCCAACACTTACATCTAACCTACTCGTCAGAAAGGCATGCCCAACACTCACATCTGATCATGTAGGAGCCTACAATCACATCATAAAGGCCCAGCACTCACATTCACTAGCATGATAGGACACAACTACTATCGTCTGTGACAAGGCTCAGCACTTACATATGACCTACTCATCAGAAAGGCATGCACTCACATCTGATCTTGTAGGAAGCAATCCTACAATCACATCAGAATGGCCCCCAGTCCCAGACTAAGCTACTTGGTAACTGACCAAGTGCCTCCATTCTCCTGGAGAATGGCAGTTTCCCTTACATCTAACCTACTCACCAGAAGGGCATGCACTCACATCTGATCTTGTAGGAACCAATCCTACAGTCACATTAGAATGGCCCCCAGTCTTGGACTGAGCTACCTGGTAACTAACCAGGTTCCTCCACTCTCTTGGAGAGTGGCAGTTTCCCTTACATCTGACCTACACACCAGAATTTCTAGCACTCACATCTGACATGGGAGGAACCTAATACTTTAACCATGATAGAATGGCTCAACCCTTATATCTAACCTACTTGTCAGAATGGCTCTCTCAGTCCCAGATTGAGTGTTCCTGGTAACTAACTAGGTACCTCCATTCCCAGGATGGCATTCAACACTCATATCTGACATGGAAGGAACCAAATCCTCTCACCATGGCAGAATGGCTCAGCCCTTAAATCTGACTTTCTCATCAGAATGGCTTCCAGACTCGTCACTTCCCTTTGGAAGGGACCTCGATATAGAGAACACCAAGATTCTCCTTGAAGTACTCAAACTTCACTCTGGCTAATGGCTTCATCAACACATCAGCTATCTGATCGTTCGTCGCAACATACTGGAGCTTCACTGCTCCCCTCTGCACCATATCCCTGATATAGTGATACTTGATCTCGATATGCTTCGACTTGTCATGGAACAATGGATTCTCTGAAAACATCACACAACTTTGGTTGTCACAATGTATACAAGTAGCATCCAACTAGAGATCAAATAAATCAAACAGTAGCTTCCTCAGCCATACTGCCTCACAACTAGATAAACAAGCTGCGACATACTCTGCTTCAGCTGTACTCAGTGCCACATAGGATTGCTTCCTACAAAACCAAGATATCACACTTGATCCCATACTGAAACAACATCATGAAGTGCTCTTCCTATCGATGGCACTGCCTTCCCAATCTGAATCAATATAACCCTCCAGGTTAATCTTCTGATTCGCCTCATACTTGAGCCCATAATCAACTATACCCTTCAGGTACCTCACAACATGCTTTGCAACCATCAGGTGAACATGTCTCAAATGTGTTCACAGCAAAGCAAATATCGGGTCTTGTATCCATTAGGTACATCAGGGACCCAATCATCTAACGATACATCGTGGCATCAACCACTTCTGATGAAGCATCGCTCAATAGCTTTAGTTTCAATGCCATAGGTGTGGTCATGGCCTTGCAGTCCATCATCCTGAACCTATTCAGGATCTCTATTGCAGACTTCCCTTGTCCATGCCTCCATGCCTAGAACGTGGTGCATCGACACATAGCAGGAGCATCATTGGTCTTCTACCTTCAACCTTGAAGCAAAGGTTGGAATCCACTTTACTCTCAATAAATCCTAGAGTCATCAGTAATCTATCCATCCTATTGTACCATGTCGAACCTTAGGATCTTCTGCAGTCACTCCCTCTAAAGCAGAGCATCATTCTCCCTCTATCTTTCATACTCTATGCACTGAAACATTCTGTACGGAGTGAAAAGTAGTATCCATCTAGGATCATTGGATACCAAGATCCTTTATATTGAAATTTTCCAAAAGTTCTTCTTGCACCCATCTGAGAGCTTGTCATCCTCCATAGAATTTCATCTTCAACCTTGTAGCAAAGGTTCAGGTCTTCATCAAGCTCCTTATGTATGTGTTACCCCATGGGTGTCTTCTGAACTCGTACAAGGCTTTCTTTCATTTGCACACATGATTCTTCCTATCATGTGTATTTCTAGTGGCTGCAAATGTCTCTTCGTAGTCTATGCCTTGTGCTATGAATCTTGCCTTATATCCCATGATGTTTCCATCTACTACATGATGGAACTATGAACTTCTCTTCAGGTATCGATACTGCAACCTAGACATCATTATTCTTGAGCTGGTCTTCCTAGCTGGAAGGTTCTGCATCAATGATGTCACTGCATTTGTCATATTATTCTTCATATTGAACTGTCATCACTTGTTGTTCAGAACAAGTCTCATTCTTCTTTGCTTGCAGGCGATTATGTATGCGATCTTTCCTACAAGTCAAATGCATTTGTATGGTTAAAAACATTTCATAAGGAATATTCATAATGGAAAAATATTTATGCATAAATTTATGATCATGCAACTATTTTAGCCAATACAACATTCATCCATATCTCATAGAAACTTTTCTAGATGCCTTCCATATCCACCAGGACAACATTGAGATTGTGCACTAATCCAATATGCCAACAAAGAGGTTTCATTCTAGATAATTAGCAATGGAGAGTTGTATAGCACCATGAGCTACTTACCCATCACATGCATATTAGTAGTATACTATCATTAATGCAAACATTCTATCATGCATAATACATTAACTGAATGTAAACAAATGCATAACAATATCATGAAATGACAATTGAATACTTATCTTTATTTGTTTCGTGGGTAGACTCCTTCTTGATCCTTCAGTTTCATCATCTTGTTCATTCATAATAGCATTGTTTCTTATCCAAATGCTAAGATGGATAAGAGGTTCTTCAAGAGTTGAGTTCTTCATATTCCTCATCACTTGAGGGATCTTCTTTGGATGGTGAGAGCTTGATCTTAAGTTGCTCCCATCCTCTTTTCTGTTATTATTAGTTGAGCTTCTTCTTCTTCCCAGAGTCTACTGAAAGTAATCACTTCCTTTTGGCACACATTCCTCAAATGAATGAATCCCATGATCCTGGGAAACCATTCAAGGTGGCTATTACCACTTCTGCATTCTTCACTTTTTCTTTTACAACTTCAAGTTGTTCTTTGATTTGAAAGACCCTTGTAAATTATGACTGTATGGTCTCTGCATTCTGGATCTTCACATTCTTCAACTGGTTTCTTAAGGTCATATTCTGAATTATGTTCTTCCTTTTAAATAGCTTGCTCAAGGAATCAAACATCTTCAGTGTCTTTAAGGAAGACACTTGTGGTACAATTTGATTCATGATTGAATCAATAATGATCTTCTTGGCCTTGACCAAGTTCTTCTTGTGTAAGGATTTTAGCCTTATCTCCCTCTGGAACCAGAACCTCTCTACTCATGTAGGTGTCCAATTCATTTTCTTCAGAGAGATCAAATACTTCCATGCTTGGAAGTTGTCAACTTCACCAATATTACCATCAAGCTGATGTGATAGATCACTTTTAAATGAGAACCTCAAATACAAATAGCAAAAGATTAGATCTTATCGATTTGAGGTGTCAGTCCTGGTTCCGGAGCTGGCTAATCTAGGGTTTGTCAGAGAAACCCTAATTTTCAAAACTTGGAATCTTTCAGATCTAATTGGATAGAAAGATAGATGTCTTCAAGTTGAGCTGTCCAATGTACTCCTTTTCTGAAAATAGTGGAGGGAAGCTCCTAGAACAGGAAACTCTAGTTTTCCAATTTCTTCTGTAGAAATGCCTATTACTGTTTCTATGGTATCTCTGAAATTACTACTCCTTTATGTCTAAAACTTCACACTGCAATATCCTCACATGTACCGGATCCAAAACCATAGGTTTCATTAGAATTTGTTTCACCAATTGGGACTTATGAATGATTTTTCCAAGGTGACCTGTTACAGGACTGTTCAGAACAGTGAAGTTGCACAAAATTGCACGTGTCACTTTTTCATTTTCGAGGTCTAAACTTCAGACCAAAGAAATTAAATTCGGTTTCCTTTTTGGAACATCTTCAGGAATTTCATTTGGACCTTTGTAGCCCAAGATATAGCAATTCTCCCCAGATGTCCTGTTTAGGGATGAATCCCGAAAGAGGATAGAACCCTAACTTAGAGGGATCGTATTTGCTAGAATATGGTGAATCTAATGTTTCATTTTGGACATAGTGTAAATCAATATTTTATATTTTACCTTTGCAAGTTTTATCTCTTGATCCTTCTCCAATCTCAGGATATAGTGAATGTACCAAAACTTAGCAGTTTTAGTATTTAGGGTTTTTCTAGCTCGGGGTCAAACTAGGGTTTGACTTTCCTAGAGTTTAACCCAAGCAAAAATATTGATCCAGGTCTCTAAAAATCGATTTTGATGAGGAGATAAATCCTATATCTAGCTCACTCAAAAATTCCTCTTCTATAGAAAGCCCTAATTTCCCACACTAAAAACTGAAAATGCTCGAAATCGAATTCCGCTTCGACAAAATGATGCGCCCTTCAATGGAGAGTCATCCGAGCATACTTTTGCTGATGAATTGTGGAGAGAGACCCAAAAATCAAGAACCTCTAGCTTCTATAGCTGCACAATGTCTTATTCTCAGGTCAGCTCTGATTCCATGTTATATTTTTATCATTCAAGCTACCATTATGATCTTAGGATCTTTAACTGAGAGAATAACATGCACAGCAATAAAACACAAAAGACAAGAGACACAAAGAATTTTCCTTGGGGAAACCATAAAGGATAAAACCTCGCAACTTCCTCAGAGATAGAATTAGCACCAAAAGTAAAACTCGAAAACATAAAGATGATCTCCCGACAGCAGTAGTCTTTCTCTTGTCCCATTAACTTCTCTCTCACTCATGCGCCCCAATGAGTGAGTGTGTGTGTGATAAATAGAGAGGATCACTCTCTATTTATATTCTTTCATTCACTTGAAACCCACTCCAACATGTCAGCCTCACTTAATAGTTACTTACTAGAGCCGACATCTCTAGGAGTGTCTAATAAACCTAGTGCCCCATAACTTGTGGGGACTTTGCCTCCTCTAACCAACAAGGAGTTTTATTCTTAACACAATGGTGGGGACTATTGCCCCGACATACAATGACTCACCTAGGGTTGACATCTCTAGGATAGTCTAATAACCCTAGGGCCCCATAACTATGGGGAATTTAACCCTTGACCAATAGGAGGGTTACCCACACTGACTTGACATGACTTGTTTACATTATAGAAACTTCCCGAAATAAACATCGGGGTATGACATGACTCAAGTACATTACAAATACATCCCAAAATAAACATCAGGTTACAATACATAAGAAATATGGATGAATACATTCTGAAGTTACAAATACATCAACATAATTTGCATCGCTCTTCCCACGAAAAGCTTGCAAGACACTTCAGAGTCTAGAGATATATAAGTATATCTCCATACCAAGGGTCAGAGGTGGAAATCAAGAAAATGTACAGATAAGGGAATGCATCTTCTTCAATTTCTATATCTTTTTCAAATGGAAATTTTGCAATAAGTTCTGCAAAAACTAAGGATTTTTTTTAATTTGATGGATTGAAAATCCAAGTCAAACTCTTGAAGAATGACTATCCATTTGTTAAATTTGCCTCCAACTATGCGTCAGGACAATACATATTGGAAAATATTGATATCCACCACTACTATTATAGTTCGTAGTAAGATATAGTGACGTAACCTCTGAACAACATACATAGCTACTAAGACCAACTTTTCGACATGAGAGTACCAAAATTCAGGGCCAGCTAAATCATGAATAAGATAATAGATGACATCCTCTTGGAGCTTATCATTGTCCTGGACTAGCACTACCCCAATGGTCGACTCGAATGTGGCCATATACAATAGAAAATCATGAGAGTAATCTGGCGAACGCAATAAAGGTGCTGACAACAAAGATTTCTTTAATGCCTCAAACACAAGTTGTGTGGTTTCATCCCATACAAATGGGGTGTCTTGATTTAACAAGAGCATGAAAACTTTGGTGATATTGGCATAATTCACAATAAAATGTCGAAGAAAGTTAGACTTTCCTTGCAGGCTCTAAAGTTTCCTGATGGAATGAGGAGGAACATTTACAATGGCTTCAACTTTAAAAGGATCCACCATAATACCTTTGTTAGAAAAAATGAACCCAAGTAGCCTACCTGAATCGACACAGAAAACACACTTATGGGGATTCAAGCGTATTTTGTAATTCCTGCATTGTTCAAAATTTAAACGCAAGTGATCTAGATGGTCGATCGTCTTACGACAATGCATTGGTAGATCATCTAGGTAGGGTTCGACAATAGACTTGATGTCATGAAAGGAAAAATTTATTGCCCGTTGAAAGGTAGCCATTGCATTTTTCAATCCAAAAGGCGTTTTCTTGTACGCAAATGTACCCCAAGGACAGATCAAAGTCATTTTATGTTGGTCTTTTGGCTTGATTTGAATCTGATTATACCCAGAGAAACCATCCATAAACGCAAAGACCTCACTCCCCGCACAAGCATCAATGATTTGATCTATGAATGGTGTTGGGTAGTTATCCTTAGGACAAGCTTTATTTAAATGTGAAATTTAGTACAAACACGTATCATCCATTGCTTTTGATCAACAATAACAGGGTTGGATACCGATTCCATCAAAGCTATCGGGTAAATAAAACCAGCTTTTGAACTTCAGCCTTAACGGCTTCTGCTTTACGCGGATTGATGGGTCTAAGTTTTTGCCGAACCAGTTTGACATCATGATAAGTTCGTATTTCATGTTCGACTATCGATGGATCTATTCCTGGAATCTCCTCATATGACCAGGAAAACACATTGTGAAACTCCTTAAACAAGGCCATATAGATAGCAATCTCCTCTAGAGAGTAGTTTGCACCAATATATACATTTTCCACAATGTTAGGGTTCACACAGATGTTGATAGGAATAGTAACAGAAATGTTTGCCATATTCTCCTTGGCAAAGATTCCCTCCCTTGGTAAGGGATTGATTGATATATCAGCATCACCTGCTAGTCTCACATGGAACTCTTTATTGTCAATCCTGCTTAACTTTGGAAGAAAGTAGGATCTATGATGAAGATCTTTGTAGATCTTATCTCACCCACTCATAGCTTCCAAAATGGATTCATTTGAAGGAAAAATCATGTCTAAGAAATTGTCATTATACAAAGAGTTCGCTGCCTAAGCAGGTAGATGGGCTTCTTTCAGTTCCTCTGAGACTGTAGGAGGAACTGAAACAGGATCAACAGTGGTGTTAATGATAGCTTGATAAGCTAATTTGACCGTCTATAAGGGCACTTCAGGCTCGTAATAGGAAGGAAGGATCCAAGGATCTGTTCTATCACCAACTATCATGATAAATGAATTCCAACCCCTAAGCTCTCTAAAGTAGGTTTTACCTGATCAACCAATGGCACAGTGGACTCATTAGTTTCCATGTGGCCCTTTCGAGTGAAACTGAGTTGGTCTACTATAACCAACTTCCCTTCATGCGGAAACACTACCACTTGAAGAACGACCGATGCAATTGCACACATGGAATAAGTCCAACTTCTCCCTAGGAGCAAGTTGTGGTCCAACGACGCATTAATTACCTATACTTCAATAGACACTGCCTTCCCTACCAACTTTATCTCAAAATCTGGTAGGATACCATGTGGATGAAATGACTTTCCATTAAAAGCAGTAAGTAGGGTGTCTGATGGAACTAGCTCTAGAGATCCAAGAATCTTCTAGCAAGACAAGGACATGACACATGTGGAAGAACCTTCATAAAAAACTGACCTTCCAATGGTTTTTCCACCATGGATGACATCTATCGACAAATCCACATGATATGATAGGTGAATTTTGACATTAGACAAATTAAACTTTTCCATAAGGCTCGATGAATCCATACTACCTAAGGCTGCTAAGAGTGCCTCTCACTAGGCTGGACAACTCTGCAACACCTCCAAAGCTGACATCACACAAGGGGTTTGGGATAAATATTCAAGTACAAAGTAATTGGCTGTAGCCCTAGCATTAGGATAGTGTAATGCTGTCTTGAAGACACCTTTTGGTATCTTAGGCATAGTTTCGACAGGTTTTTCAATTGAGAGGGTTAGAAGTTTCACATATAGACTTACCCTTCTCAAGAACCTCTATCTCATAGTTCTTGTTTCTAGTCTAGAGCAAGGTCTGAGATCAGACCATGTTGATATAATTTTGGTTAGGGACATTAGAAGTGCCTCCTACTAGGTTAGAAACTGAAGCTGTGTTCTATCCTTGGGAAAATGGATCCTTTAGGAAATTCGATTGTTGATTTTTTAGTAGCTTCTGAGCTTGATCTATAAGAGGGCATTGATGGGTTAGGTGATCTTCTTGGCACAACTTACAGGGAAATTTCACCTTCTTCTTCTCTTTTCCCCCCCATTAGTATTATTTGTGGGTTTTCGCTTGTTTTGGTTTCCCTCTCCTTTCTTCCCTTTTTTTTTTCCCACTGGGTTGCTGATTTCCCTTTTGGGAGGATTGACAAAAAAAATTTGCGTTTTGGGATGAGGGGGTAGCCTTTGCTGCCTCCACTATAGACTTTTTAACAGACAACTCATGGAGTTATTTTTCCAAAGATTCTACAATGGGATATTTAACTGAACCAACCATACCATTAGCATGGGGTCCAGGCTTAGGTTTCTAGACACTATGTGTTGGCCATGGTGCATCAGGGATAATTTCATATAGAATCCCAGCCTGAGAGTATATCAAATATAAATGCTGGGCCCTGAGGATAGCCTCTTCCTCAGTAGTTAATTTGAAGTGGATACATCCTTAGATATATACGACAATAAGGACATAAGGAACCATTCTAACAGAAACTCAGGAGGGATAGTGGCCTTAATGAGCCTATTTCACCTTCACCTCTCTTCGATATGATCCAAAATATGAGTGGCTTTGTCCTACTGAAAGGTGGGAAATAAGTCTGTGCCGGCATCATACCGGATAGGAAGTTGGAAATGGTTAAGGAACATATTAGCTAAGTCCCAAAAACTATCAAATGCAGTAGAGGGTAGTTCAATGTACCACTTTGCTGTGACACTAGTCAGAGTTATTTGGAACAATCTCAACCAAATGGTGTCATCATTCAGCAAGTTGGAAGAGCACCACAAGTGAAAGGTGGTGATATGATCCCCTGGGTCTTAACAAACTTTTCCTTCAAATTTTGGAATATTCGAGGGTAACTTGGTAGGGGCAGGTGGCTAGGTGGCCATGTGGAATCATGTTTCACTGGGTCATTCATTAACTTGGACAAATATGGCAAGTTCAAAGTTATCAGGAAAGGAATTTTGGGCCTAATCGGAACCTGAAAAGTATGAGCTTGGGAAGTAGAAGGACTTGCCCCTTAGTTCCCAAATGTAAAGGTGGGATTTCCCCCAGCTACTGGTTGTGAAGTAGTCAGACTACTTTGAAAAGGATTCCACCCATAAGCCAATGGATTATTCATATGTGGTGTTGTGTATGTGGTTTGAGCTGATCCAGTTGAAACTGGAGTTTGGAAAACAAGAGCAGGTATGTTGTTCAGGAATAAACACCCTTGTAACCTAGGGTCTGGGGTTACCAACTTACTTATAAAACTTGTAGATAATCAGCTTTAAAGTACAGAAAGGAAATAGGAAGAAATGTTGGATTCACCTGATTACCAACTGTTGATCCAATCTTTGTCTTCTCCCGCTCTGCTTCTCTCCAAAGCTTTCAGGGATGCACCTCCTTCACCTACAAAGAGAAAATTCTCCAAGTACAATCTTATACATGTATATATGATAGTTTAGATAAATAACATATATAGTTATTAATCAAATATATTCATCAACCATGATATATGAAAGAGACTCAACACAAAGTTGGAAGAAGAATTCTCTTTATTAACAATCAGTGAATGAGATAAGTGTACAACCCAATGCTTAAGACAAGGACTCCTCTGCAACCAAAGGACTCTGAGTTCTGCTGCTTGAAATAATTCTCTTAATGCCCTCCCCAAGCCCTCTATTTATACTTTGGGAAATAGAGTAGTTTCGAAGGTTGAGGAGGTTGAGACAGTTGAGATGGTTAATGATTAAGGCTCGACTAATCTGCATTAATTATGTTTTATATTTTTTAATGTCGAATGGATGTGTACGTGACTATTGATATAGGGAACCTATGTATGACACAAGAGTTGCTTTAAAGGAAACCTGCATATAGATCTCTACGCAGGGTACAATGAGAATATTCGCATACAGTACGTGGGTTGTCAACAGATATAGTTGCATATGTACACGAGTTTCAGTGGAGATAGTCGTGTACAGCAATCAACACATAGAAAATTAAAATAGGAAGTTGGTTGAAGGGTAAATGCATCTCATGTCATGCCCATCTACAATGTTTAGGCAAACTTCAATCGTGAAATGTCCTTTTGTGTACCAACATAATGAATTGTCGGTACTCGGACAAAGAAGTGCCATTTGGATTGATAACAGATGCCCCCTAATGTGTGAGGTCAGAGGGAAGCGATGGCCGAAATACATTATAATCATCATCTTTGGAGAACTCAGAAATCCAATGGAGAAGAGGTAGTACCTGAAGCAAATACATAATAATGTCATATACAAAGTCATATCTGAGGATTCTATGTTCAATATACTGGAACACTAGCTCCTTTACAATATTTGAGTACATCATATAGTACGGGTACAAGAACACGTATATTACAAAGGTGGATCAAAGCCATAATATACAATAATGATGAGTCTTCAAAGATCTAGAAGTTGTGTAAATAGGTACAACATAATCTTGTGCAACTTAGTCCATAGATAGGAAACTAAGGTATTCATAAACAAATCCCAAAGAACCAGTACAATCCAAGCCATGTGAATAGATGCAAGTTGAATTCGAACATGGATCGGATTCAATAGATTGTCAATCAATAGGTGATAATTGACAACTGAAGCAAAGGAATTCACCAATAATGATAGTGAATCCTGAGGTATGATCATCAAAACTCTAGGTCTTCGTCATCAGGAAGTGCTGATGTGAAACCATACTGTGATAAGGAAGGAAATATATCCTCCAATGGATCACAAGAGTGACTAGGAACTGGGTAAAGGAAGGGAGACACAAGTGATAATAGATACGACAATGATGGGATCATGATATAGATCAGATACTAGGTTAAGTCCTTGAACAGTGAGCACATTACAGAGATGACCCAAGGCAGCTTTTAACTTTACACATAGAACAACTAGACTTATTAGTCATGTAGGAGACATGATCATATTCCCCAGGTAGAACTGACAAGAGGAGGTGTAAGAAAATTGAAGTAATAACTGAACTGAAAGTGAACACTGAGACATGAGTATCAGAAAAAATAGAGAGTGCTATGTTCAAGGATGACATGCTGCCACTAACTAAAAACCAAAAGAAAACTTCTTCCTTACCTTCCCTATTGAATTTTAATGAGTCCAGGAAAGTCAAGTCGAGTAGCTCTTCGTTTTTTGACAAGCTTGAAGAAAAGAGGAAATAATGCTTGATAGTGTCACTGATTCATGGATTTTATGAGCCTGAACTAGTACATGCTCACTTGGTGTTTTCATGTTTAGAGAGTCTGAAAACTCTGAAGAAGACTCTACGGGGGTCCTTTTTCTTCCAATTTAGTCTCCTGAGGTCAGAAAAGTATAAAACATACCATAGAAGAACTCTCTTAACTTCCGTAGAATAAAAGGTGAACCTTTTTCATACTTAGTCAAGGAGGTCTGAAAAAGGTTAAATTACCACCTACCCAACGCTCCTTCGAGAGAAACATATAGCTTGAGTTTTACGAGTGTGAAGGAAAGCAACATCACTTAGAAAGATCCATTTGAGTATGAGAAATGGGGCTTACAACAATAAACTCGATGCTTTGTTCTTAGTATTTAACGAGCATGACAAAGACATAAAGTACACTTGAAATTTTTTTCATGTTTAGGTCCAGAGCATGAAAAAAAGAAAACTGAGCTCATACCGGGTGATCCTTTTCTATAAATTTAGTCCCTTAGGTTCAGAAAAGTGATAAACCTATACCTGAGAATACTCTTCTCAATTCCGTAGAAAAGAGAGTGGTCCTTTCTCATATTATTCCACATGGTCTGAGAAAGAGATAACCTACCACCAATGTGGATGCCCATTCACGTATTCTTAATGATCTTTAACGGACAAGTTTACTTGGCAGTCAAGTCTATTTTTAAGGAGTTAGACCTGGCCTAAAGAAACTCCATATGGGCGGGGAGTCCTATAAAGGGATAGCTTGTAAAAAGAGACCAAAATGAGGCTCAATTTGGTGTGAAAAATAGATAAAAATATTCCCCTGTACCTAAGACAGTTGTAGCATGAGTATCGAAAGACAAAATAGGTTCTAAATGGGGATACTCATGAGAGGAAATCCCTATCCATGGAAGAACAATGGTAAAGACAAGGAGCTAATGGTTAAAAATACCATAGTCCATGGTCAGAATGTTAATTGCTAGGTTTAAGATGGAGTAGGTATAAATGTAGAATGCATGTGAAACAATAAAAACCATCCTCTATGAGCAAAAAACACCTTAAAATGATGATAAACCTATTACAAGGCAAAAATATATGTTATTAGTTTTATAAATTATGAACTATAGGGAAAAAACCCACTTGAAAAATAAATTTTCTATAAATAATTCAAAACTTAAATAAAAACTCACCATTTGGATTTTTAGCCATAAAAGACAAGTTTTCACCTCTACCTTCAATTGCTTGGTGCAGACAATCTAGTGGACCATTTCCAAATCTGCAAGTGTCAGGTAATACTACACTCCATGCTCTTCAATTTGATCCAACCAATTATCAAAATTAAGCGCTAATTTCATGTTTTTAAGCACCCTCAAAGCAACAATGTTGTGTACGCGGGTTTGCTATAGTAAAAGTCATGTACACATGTTATGTACGTGGGTTTCCTGAAGGACAGTTGTGTACAGTACGCGACATGCCTTAATAGACAGTTGCGTATGCTGTGTGAGGTGGAAAAGAAGCATATAGGGTCAAAATTTTAAAATTTTATATGAAACTAAAGGTTTGCAATTGCTTGTTTACTAGGTTGAAAGATGGTGCTTGAGTGGAGAAAGCACGAACATGAAGATATGGACCAAGACGCACTCCAAGATGCCCCCACTGTGAATGTTTTAAATTCAAGTGGGTTGTTAAAGTTTTTTTGTACCTCATCTATGTGGGCCAATGTCTGCCTCTTAGAGTTCCTAATAAATTATTGGGATCATGACTTGGGCATGTTTGACCTTAAAGGTGAGTCATTGGAGATTACTTCAGAGGATGTCTATTTCATTGCTGGTCTATCACGACGGGGAGCTCCGATAAAATTGAAAGGCAACGGCAGAGGCGGTGACCCTCTAAGTGTCTAGAACTATATTGATATATACTACGCACCAGGCACACAAAATAGGGGTAGATTCATCCCTATTGTGCACATACGTGATCTTCCTCTACAGGTATCAACAAGTACTATAGTGAGGGTTGCAGGGTCATCTTCACTTCACCTTGCAACGCGAAACCAGATGAGGCTAGCAGTGGATTGTATACAGGGGGGCCTATATTAATGGTGCTCGGGAGTGATCCCAATTATGAGAAAACAACTCTCTGACTACAAGAGAGGTAGGAGGAAGAATTTTGGATATTCTATCATACTAGTAGCCTTCTTCTTTGAGAGAGTGTCAGGATTGAGCCCTGCAGTACGCTTGCCATTTTGTTCTCCTTGTCAGCCTAGGCTAAGTAGATGGGGAGATATCTTCCTCCGCCAGGGAGGTAGTGGCTCAGTGAAGCATGTCTATGATGACGACTTCTACTTTTGGTGGGAGCGACAGTTGCCAGAAATGGAGCAGTTTCCATATGCTGGAATGGACTTCCATGGTGATCCAGACCTCGTTCTCCCTCCAGGAGGAGCATGGGTTGAGTTAGGTAATTTTTTATTTTCAAATTTTCAAATTTTTATGAATTTTTAAATATAGAGATATATACATATGTATAAGAGTTCTAATCCTTTTAAAATGTCAAAACACAGATATTCAACCAGTCTTCCCTGAAGGGAATCCACGCATGTATGTGTGTCCTATATTGGGAGAATACCAGGGGTTGATTAGGGTTCTAGAGGGGAAGCTAGCCAGGCTTACCCAGAGAGTACCCACCTTATGGATTGAGAACATCCCAGCCATCATGCAGGAGTTCGTGGTTGGTGTATCACCTGTCTGGATATGCCTTTTGAGGCGGGTAGCCAGAGCAATATTGGTATACATAGATGCTGTTGAGGTTGCTGAAGCCGAGGAGGCTAAAGAAGCCAGAGTACAGGGTGACCGGGGGGACCAGGGTGGTCCAAGTGACCAAGGTGGTCCAGCTTAGATCTAGGAGCATTTGATGGACTTTGAACCATATTTTGTATATTTTTTGTATATTAGACAGTTATGACTGGATCTGAGGATCTGAGACTCGACCTATCTATATGAACAAATATTCACACACACACACACACACACACACACACACACACACACACACATATATATATATATATATTTGCCAGTTTATTTACAATTTTTTTATGTGGTTGCTGTATACTTTTTATGTAAGATGTGTTAAATGCCAATCCAAGATGTAATTAGCATATGCATAAGTTAATGAATTTTGATTCCTTGGAATATGATTGAATGTAATGAACTCAAAATTTCTTTCCAATAACCTAACTTGCATAAAGTGATGCAATAGAATAGGGTTCTACACTTGATAAGCCCGATTGAGCTGGGAAACAATCAATTGAGAGTCCAGTCAGACTTCCAGCTGAGTGATACCATGTGACAAAGCATCCCATAGAAGCTCAATGATGGCCCTATATTCAACCACATTATTGGAAGTAGGACCTAAGAAAGTGCCTCCTGAGGCAACTAGCTGTCCTGAGGGAGAATAAATAACCCATGCAGCTGAAGCTAAATTACAAGTGTGGCGACTGGTGCCATCAGCAAAACCTATGAACCTCTTGGAAGGCATCTGAAACAACTAGTAGATGGTATAAAAAAACATAAACCGACGAACTAGTGTACATAAAAATACATACAATAAAAATATAAGAAAAAGTGCTAAGCCTAAGCATAGTACTTTTTCAAGTAGAGCCCATTTCTAGGCTCAACCAGCTTGTTCCCATCAAAATCTATCAATTCATATGCACCTTTCTTTAACACTTTCAACACGATATAAGGTCCTAACCACATAGACCTAAACTTTCCTATCACCAGGGGTTCCTTGTCTTGGTCCCAGAGTAAAACGAGTTCCCCCCTAGAGAAAATTCGAGGCTTGATCGATTTATCATATTGGCTTTTGACCCTATTTTTGTGAGCTTGGTTTGCTGTCAGTGCATCTCTATGTTGTTCATCAAGGTGTTCTAAATGTAATAGACATTCTTGAAGCTTAGTCGTATCCGGTAACACATGAATAGCAATTTTTAAAGACGAGATTTCACATTCAATCGGGGTAACAACTTCCACTCCATGGACGAGTTGGAAGGGGGAGAAATCTGTATTAGTTTTTACATTGGTTCAATACACCCAAAGAGCAGGGTACAAAATGATATGCCAGTTTGAATGGGCTACTGTAATAGTACGTTTGAGGATAGTTTTCAAAGTTTTATTAACAGGCTTGACCTGACCATTGGCTTGAGGATAGAACGAGGATGAATGTTCTTGTCTAAATCCTAGCATAGTGGTCAATTCCATCGTCATGCTATTTTTAAAATGACTGCCATGGTCAGTGACAATCACCTTGGGTATACCAAATCATGCTATAATTTGATTGAACACAAAAAAAGCTGCAATTTCCATGTCATCTCTAAAGGTGGGCATTGCCTCTACCCATTTTGTAAAATAATCCACAGCGATAATGATATATTTGTGCCCCCCAGCCGAGGCTGGGTTACACATCACGTAATCAATCCCCCAATTCATGAAGGGGCCCACTAAGATGATGGGAAATAACGGAGTGGGATGTGATTGCATTTTTTTGGTATAAAGATGGGAAGGATGACATCGCTTCATTGCTTCCATGCAATCTTTAAAGATTATGGGACATAAATAACCACCACGCAATAGTTTATGGGCTATTGCTAACCCAGATAAATGAACCCCACATGCTCCACTATGGGAATAATTTAGTACAATCCCTACTTCCTTGTGGGTCAGACATTGACGCAAAACAGAATCTACCCCCCTATGGTATAAAGTATCTCCTATGATGAGGTAGTTCTTGGCATGTAGGCATAGTTTACATCATTCTTCCCGCGAGAAAGCTGCATGATACTTCAAAGTCTGGAGATAGATAAGTATATCTCCATACCATGGATTAGAGGTGGAAATAAAAAAGATGTGCTCATCTGGGAATGAGTCTTCTTCAATAGATACATCTTCATCTATTGGAAATTCTGCAATAAGCTCAGCAAAAAATAAGGATTTTCTCAATTTAGCGGACTAAAAATCCAAGTAAAACTCTTGGAGAATGACTATCCATTTGTTGAATTTGCCTCCAACTATCCGTCAGGACAAAACATATTGAAAAGGATTGACATCTGCCACTACTATTGTAGTCCTTAGTAAGATGTAGTGACGTAACCTCTGAACAGCATAAACAGCTATTAAGGCCAACTTCTCAATGTGGGAGTACCTCACTTCAGGTCCGGCTAAAACACGGTTAATATAGTAAATGACATGCTCTTGGATCTTATCATCCTCTTGGACTAGGAGTACCCCTATGGTCGACTTAAACGTGGCCAGATACAATATAAAATCCCTAGAGTAATCTGGTGGACGCAATAATGGTGCCGAAAACAAAGCTTTTTTCAATGCCTCAAATGCGAGTTGTCCAGTTTCATCCCATACAAATGGGGTGTCCTGTTTTAATAGGCGCATGAAACCCTTAGTAATCTTGGCATAGTTTACAATGAAACATCGAAGGAAATTGGACTTTCCCTGCAAGCTCTGAAGCTGCTTGATAGAACAGGGAGGAGGAAGATTTACAATGGCCTCAACTTTTAACGGATCCACCTGAATGCCTCTGTTAGAAACAATGAATCCAAGCAGTCTCCCTGACTCAACACATAACACACACTTGTGGGGATTCAGGTGAATTTTATAGTATCTACATCGTTCAAATATCAAACGCAAGTGATCTAGATGGTCAATCCTCTTTTGAGAATGTGCAGGAAGATCATCAAGGTAGGGTTTGACAATGGCTTTAATATCATGAAAGGCAAAATTCATTGCCCACTGAAAGGTTGCCCCATCATTTTTCAATCCAAAGGGCATTTTTTTGTACATGAAGGTACCCTAAGGACAAGTGAAGGTAGCTTTATGTTGGTCTTCCGGTTTTATTTGAATTTGATTATATCTAGAGAAACCATCCATAAACGAAAAGACTTCACTTCCTGCGCAAGCATCAATAATTTGATCTATAATTGGCGTGGGATAGTGGTCCTTAGGACAGGATTTATTTAAATCTCTGAATTTAGTACAGCGCGTATGGTCCCTTGCTTCTTATCAACAAGAACAAGGTTGGATACCCATTCTGTCAAAGCTATGGGATAAATAAAACCAGCTTTCATCAGTTTTTCCACTTCAGCCTTCATTGTCACCGCTTTATGTGGGTTAACAGGTCTCAACTTTTTTCGAACAGGTTTAGCATTAGGCTATGTTCGGATCTCATGCTAGACTATAAATGGATCAATGCCTGGCATCTCCTCATATAACCAGTAAAAACATCGCAGAATTCCTTAAACAAGGCGGTATAGATGGCAATCTCCTCGGGAGAGAAGTTTGTGCAGATATGTATATTTTCCATAACATCAAGATTTACAGAGATGTTGATAGGGATGGTAGGAGAAATATTTTCCATATTCCCCTCAGCAAACATTCCTTCCTTGGGTAAGGGATTAACGGGCGTATCAACATCATCTGTCAGTCTCACATGAAACTCTTGATTCTCTATCCTGCTTAGCTTTGGAAGAAAATAGGATTGATGATGAAGATATTCACAGATCCTATCTCGTCAGCACATGGCTTCCAAAATGGCTTCATCAGAAGGTAAAACCATATCTAAACAATCTGTCAAATGCAAAGAGTTTTCTGCCCAATCAGGAAAATAGACTTCTTCCAATTCCTCTGAGACTGAGAGTGGAACTGGAATGGGATCAATAGTGGTTTGTGTGATAGCTTGATAATCTACTTCCACTACCGATAGGGGCAAGGAGAATTAATGGAACCAACCACACCATCGGCATGGGGTCGAGGCTTAGGTTTCTCTACATCGTGTGTTGGCCTCGGTGCCTCAGGGATAATCTCATACAAGATCCTAGACTGAGAGTAAGTCAAATCTAGTTGTTGGGCCCTGAGGATAGCTTCTTCCTCACTCGTCATTCCTGAAGTAGATACGTCCTTAGATATATAGGGAAATAGTGATTTAAGGAACCATTCTAGTAAGAACTCAGGAGGAATAGTGCCTTTAATAAGGCTCTTTCGCCTCCTCCGTCTTGGATGTGAACCGAGATATGGATAGCCTTGTTCTGCTAGAAGGTAGATAAAAAGTACGTTCTGAAATCATATTGGATAGGAAGCTGAAAGTGGCTAAGGAATGCGTTAGCCAAGCCCCAAAAACTACTAAACGCAGCAGAAGGCAAATCAATATACCATTTGTCTACAGTACTCATCAATGTTCTTTGGAAAAGCCTCAACCGAACTGAATATTCATTTAGTGAGTTGGAAGAACACCATAAATGAAAAGTGGTGGCATCAGCCCCAGGATCTTCACCAACTTTTCCTTTGAATTTTGGGATGTTCGAGGGCAACTTGGTGGGTACAGGTGGCCAGGAGGGATCATGCCTCACCTGGTCGTTCATCAGTTTAGACGAATCTAGCAAGTTTAACGTTGCCAGGAAAGGAAGCTTAGGTCGAACCGGAGCACTAAAAGTGACAGATTGGGGATTAAAAGGACTTGCCCCCAAATTCCCATATGTAAAGGTGGGGCTACCCCCTACCACCGGTTGCGAAGTGGATGGGTTACCTTGAAATGGATTCCATCCATAAGCCACATGATTGTTGGTGTGAGGTGTAGTATAAGAGGTTCTGGCTGCCCTAGTAAAAACTGGGGTTTGAAATACAGGAGCAGGTATCCCTCCGCTAAACAACGAAAAGGGAGAGCTCGTGAACAGAGCAGAGACCGGGGTTTGAAAACCTTAACCATAAGGGTTAGTGTTCCCAAACTACACCCCTACATAAGAGGGTGGTGGGTCTACATATGGAGTGGATGGGGGTATGTGCCCCCCATTCCAAGGAAATCGTTGGAAAAAATCCGAGGATCCTATAGGACCACTCTAGGCAGTGTGTGTGAAGGAGGTTGGAACTGTAGGTACACTGGGAATCCCAATGACCATACCACCAGAAGCACCTACTAGGCTTGTGGGAACTGGCAGTTGAACCACTCGATTCACCGGAGTTAAGGGAGTAGTAGGTATGCTTGATCTAGGGGTACTTACCGGGGGAAGTAGCACCCCTTCAGCCAGGGTGGCTGAGATGAAAATGAAAGAACCTTCTCCTGCACTAGACATTATTCTACCCACAGGGACACCAATCACGGGTGGATCAAAAGTATGAACCTGAACGATCATAGGATCATTTAAATCAGTCAGAGGTGTATTAAAATTCCTTGCAAACTCATCATCCTACAATTCTTCTATCTCAACTATGTTTAAATTAAGATGGTTTGCCCTAAGTTCTGGTTCACTTGAAATTTCACTGAATCGTATCAGTTCAAATGAACCGTCTGTGTCCAATATCTGCCTTTGAGGGGGAGATGGAGGTTCCAATGTGATAAGAGGAGGAAGGTTTTGCAACCTTCATGACCTTCTAATAGGTTGGTCCTCCATGATTGTAAATTTGACAATTCAAACCCTAAGGTCGGCTAAACATAGACAAACCACAGAGCAATCACTATGAAAAATCCTAAAGTCTCAACAGTCAGCAAGCGTAAAAGATATGCTTTCCCGAAGAAAGTTGAAAGAAAGTTGCTTGGCTTCCTTGAAGAGGTTCTTAGGCACAAGCGAAGGAATCACCCACCGCCCTCCTACACTTTCATCAAGGGTTACCTTCCAAGCCCATCCAAGGTGAACCAGAAATAGCCTTCTAGTTTACCTATGTATGAACCCTAGATGTCAAGAGACTAGAGGCTACCTTAACTATACCAATAGTCTGGGGGGACAGTTGCAACCCTAATTCGTACGCATGGGCAGGGTAGTTGAGCCCGAAACTCTGTCTAGGACAGAATCCCCAGATGTGCAAAAACCCCTGGTTTACGTTTCGACAAGGAATCAGAGGGTTATCTCCTTAGTCCAATGCCTCCACGCGGCCTCGTGCTTGACTCCTGTTTGAGAGGATCTTCCCAGATACTATTGATAAAGAGAAGGATTTACCTATCGATTGGCCCACTATGTCTAAATTTAAATACTTATGGAGAGTTTACACTTCCTATCCCATAAGATTATCCTAAGCTAGTAGGTGTATGGCCCTTAAAAAACAAAAATTACTAATAAATTTTAATTATTGCGTTCATTTTAAGGGCTATTTTTTACTCAGAAGGCAAGTGGAGTGAAATACTATGATGTTTTTGACTCGATAGTAAATGTAAAAAACAATAGGTGTATACTTACAAAGGAAATTATCACTATTTAAAAAACAAGCTTCTCTTTTATTTTTTTTGTAAATGTAAACTGATGAAAATGCAATGAATAAAGAGAAAACTAAGACTATATTTTTGTAATTTTTGAGATTATATTTAAAAACTGAAAAAAAAAACTACTGTATGCAAATCAAATGCAAAAGTTTCTAATGTTTTCTTTTCACTTTTCAAATTTCTCAAAGACTACTATGCACCTAAATGCACAACACTTGAGTATGCTTGAATAAACTAACTATATAAAATAAGCAAAATGAATTCAAGCAGATTCATAGAATCAAAGATCAACCACCTAAGGAAGACTTGGAACCCTAGCTTGTGAAAGCACAATGAATAGAAATCATTGAACTCAATCAAAGGCAAGGGACAAGCCAATACTATTCGAAAATAGAATGGAATATACAGTGTCTAGAACCCTGATCACTGATTCAGACAACCGGAACTTAAAACTATTACTCAACAGGAAAATCCACTTCAAGTTGCTAATAGACAGATAATCCAAACAATAAGAACTCAAGGGCTTACAAGAAAGCACAAGGCATGGCTAACAAGGTCATCAAACTCATAGTGCAATGCTCATAGTGAAGGCCACTTAGCAAAACAAAATCTATAGAAGGATAGGGACAAGCAAACCCTAACCCAAAATTTTTGTTGCTCAAGCTTGTATGCGACTTGTACAAGAGAAACCTGTGTACTATACGTGACTGTGCTATAGAGAAACTCGTGTACTGTATGCGACTATGCTATAGAGAAACCCGTGTACATAGACCTCTGTACATGACTGTGTGCAAGAG
Source organism: Pseudotsuga menziesii (assembly GCA_001517045.1). Lineage (NCBI taxonomy): Eukaryota > Viridiplantae > Streptophyta > Pinopsida > Pinales > Pinaceae > Pseudotsuga > Pseudotsuga menziesii. The sequence continues at coordinate 16,505 of LPNX010772005.1, read as the reverse complement.
AAACCCGTACACATACCTCTGTACGCAACTGTGTGCAAGAGAAACCCGCGTACAAGAGTTAAATTTTAAAAAAAGGAAAAATTATCAAGGACTTCAAAGCACCACTAAAAATCTGAACCAAGACAAGACACCACATACTGAATCAAGGAAAATACTGGGCATTGATCTACAGAATTAACCCATAGTAGTTTGGGCTCGCCAGCGGAGTCATCAGTTCTGTTGTTCTGGAATAAACACCCTTGTAACCTAGGGTATGGGGTTACCAACTTAATTCTAAAACTTTCATACAATTAGCTTTAAAGTACAGAAAGGAAATAGGAAGAATGTTGGACTCACCTGATTACCGATGGTGAATCCAAGATTTGTCTTCTCCTGCTCTACTTCTCTCCAAAGCTTTTAGGGATGCACCTCCTTCACATGCAAAGAGAAAATTCTCCAAGTACAATCTTATACATGTATATATGACAAGTTAGATAAACAACATATATAGTGCTTAACCAAATATATTCATCAACCATGATACATGAAAGAGACTCAACACAAATTTGGAAGAAGAATTCTCTTTATTAACAATCAGTGAATGAGATAAGTGTACAACCCAACGCCTGAGACAAGGACTCCTCTGCAACCAAAGGACTTTGATTTCTGCTTCTCCAAAGACTTCTGAAGATATACCACCAGCATAACTTTGCTCACCAAGATTCATTCTCTTATTAACCTCCCCAAGGCCTCTATTTATACTTTGGGAAATAGGATAGTTTTGAAGGTTGAGGAGGTTGAGACAGTTGAGATGGTTAATGATTAAGGATCATCTAATATGCATTAATCATGTTTTATATTTTTTAATGTCAAATGGATGTGTACGCGACTATTGATATAGGCAACCCGTGTATGACACGCGAGTTGCTTTAAAGGAAACGCGCATATAGATCTATATGCGGGTTACAATGAGAATAGTAGCATATAGTATGCGGGTGTCAACAGATATAGTCATGTATGTACTGAGTTTCAGTGGAGATAGTCGTATACGGTAATCAACACATAAAAAATTAAAATGACAAGATGGTCGAAGGGTAAATGCATCTAATGTCATGCCCATCTATAGTGTTTAGGCAAACTTCAATCCTGAAATGTCCTTTTGTGTACCAACATAATGAATTGTCGGCACTCGGACAGAGAAGTTCCATTTGGGTTGATAACAAGGTATCCCTCTGCTAAAAAGAGAGAAAGGAGAGCTCATGAAGGGAACCAAAATCGGTGTTTGGAAACCTTAACCATTAGAGTTAGTATTTCCAAACTGCACCCCTACATATGCAGGTGTGAGAAATACATATGGAGTGGATGGGGAAATGTTCCCCCCATTCCAAGGAAAACCTTTGACAAATGAAGAGGATCCAACATGACCACTCTAAGCAGTGTATGAAAAAGAGGGTGAAGTAGAAGGCGCACTAGGAATCCCAATGACCACTCCACCAGAAGTTCCTACTACATTTGTGGACGCCAGTGGTTGAACCACCCAACTAGCTGGATTTAAGGGAGTAGAAGGTATATTTTTTTTAGGAGTACGACCAAGGGAGGTGTCACTCCTTCAGCCAAAATAATTGGGATGGGGGTAGATGGAATCTCTTCTCCACTAGCCATAAGTATGCTTACAGGAACACCAATCACAGGTGAATTAAATGGATGAACTTGGATGATCACAGGATCATTTAAGTCAATAAGAGGTGAATTAAAGTTTCTTGTAAACTCGTCATCCTACAATTCTTCTATCTCTACTGTGGTTGTATCAACCTAGTTTTTCCTAAGTTTTGGTTCACCCAAAACTTCACCAATTCCTACCAGTTCAAAAGAACTGTTTGTGTCTAATCTCTACCTTTGAGGGGGCGATGGAGGCTCCATTGTAGTAAACGGAGGAAGGTTTTGCAACCTTCTTGACCTTCTGAGACTTCCTTCACAATTGAAAATTTGACTCTTCACACACCCTAAGGTCGACTAAACACAAACAAACTACACAACAATCACTACAAATTTTCCTAAAGCCATAATAGACACAAGGGGTATAAGATATTATTTCCAGAAGAAAGCTGAGTGGTAGTTACTTGGCATCCTTGTAGATGTTCTTACGCACAAGTGAAGGAATCACCCACCTCCCTCCCACACCTTCTACTGGGGTTACCTTCCAAGCTCATCCAAGGTCAACCAGAAATAGCCTTCCGGTGTACCTGTGTATGAACCCTAGATGTCAAAGAGACTAAAGGCTGCCTCAACTATACTGACAGTCTGGGGTGACAGTCGCAAGCCTGGTTCATATGCATGGGCAGGGTAGCAAAGCCCGAAACCCTTTCAACACCGACACCGCACGAGGCTTAAAGGGTGGTATTAATAGAAGTCCCCAGATGCGCAAAAACCTTGGTCTATTCTTTGACAAGGAATCAGAGGGTTATCTCCTCAATCCAAGCTTCCATGCAGCCTCATGCTTAAATCCCGTTTGAGAGGAGCTTCCCAGATACAATCAACATAGAAGAGGGTTTACCTATTGATTGGCCAACTATGTCTTAATTTAAACACTTGTGGAGAGTTTAAACTCCCTATTCCACAAGTCTAGCCTAATCTAGTTGGTGTATGAGCCTATAAAATAAAATTAACTAATAATTTTTAAAATATATTGTTCATTTTAAAGGCCTTTTTAGTCAGGAGGTAAATGCCATGAAAGACTGTGATGTTATAGACTCGATAAGAAAAAACAAAATGATGTATAAAGCAAATTCCAGAGTAAATTGCAACTACTTAAACCAAATTTCTTTTCTTTTTGCAAATATAAGCTAATGAAATTGAAACTAAATGTAAGAAAACTAAGACTTATTTTTATAATTTTTGAAATTTTATTTGAAAAATACTAAAAAGAAAACGACTAAATGCAACTAAATGCAAAAGTTTAAAATGTTTTTCTTCACTTTTTCAAATTCTTAAAAAACTACAATGCAACTAAATGCAAATTTTTTAAACAAGTTTGAATAATCAAAGCATATAAAGAGTGAAATGAAGTATGAAGGACCCAAAATAACCTACTTCAACCAATTAAGAAGAAGACTCAGAAAAAACCTGACTTGGAGAAACTATTGAACCCAAAACTCTACTAGATTCACAAAAGAACAAGTGACAAACTGACACTACAAAATGCAGTACAGAGTATAAAGTATCCAAAGCCCTGATCACTGACCTAGACACAAATCAATGAACTTATAAACCAAGCAGGAGGACCACCTTCAAATCATAAGATGAAAGAAAATTCAAACAAAGAAAGCTCAAAGGCTTGAAGATAAGCAAACAGTGTGACAAGAAAGACTTTAGACTCACAAAGTCATGCCAATAACATAAAACTTCCAAGAAAGCAAAAAACCAAAGAAGATAGGGACAACAAAACCCTACCCAAATTTTATGTTGCTACAGGATATACGTGACTGTGTATGCAGGAAACCCGTGTACGATACATGACTATCTTATAGAGAAACCTGCGTATACAAGGTCTTATACACAACTATGTACAACAACAACCCACGTATATAACTAAGATTTTTTCAAAGAAAAAATAATAGTAAAGGATTCTGGGCATACTACACTGTAAATCAAAAGAAATATAAAAAGGACCACACTCAGAATCAGAATTAGAACAAAGACTGGTAAAGAACCTGCATGATAAACCCACAACAGGCTGGACTCCCTAGTGGAGTTGCGAGTTCTTTTGTATAGGACATTTCACCCTTGTAACCTAGGGTCTGGGGTTCCCAACTTACTATTAGACTTGCAGACAATTAGATTTTACAGAAAATAGAATGATAATAGGAAGATATCTTGTCTTACCTAGTTTATGGCAGTTGATCCAAGCTTGGTCCTCTCTCGCTCCAAAATACTCCAAAGCTTCTAGGGATGCTTCTCTTCACTTGCAAAGAGCCAATTCTTGAAGTGATATCTCATACACATATAAATCAGAGGTTAAATAAAAAGCATATTAATAACATAATTGAACATATTCATTAAACCAATATACATGAGATAAGCACACTACAAGATTGGAAGAAGAATTCTCTTTATTAACAAATAGTGAATAGGTAAGAATACAACCCAACTTCTAACACAAAGGCTCCTCTATAATTGAGGACTCTGAGTTCTTCTACTCCAATATTATGAAGGTATACCACCAGCATAACTTTTCCCTTCTAGAATTGATTGATTAGTCCCATCCCAAGTCCTCTATTTATACTTTAGGAAATAGAGTGGTTTCGAAGGTTAGGATGGTTGGGACAGTTGGGATAGTAATGGATTAGGGGCTAGCTAATCTCATCTAATCATGATTTATATTTTTAATGTCGGATTAAGGTATACGTGAGTATTGATATAGGAAAGGCGTGTATGACACGTGGGTTTCTCAAAGGGAACTCATGTATGCAAATTAAACAAGGGTTGCAATGCACATAGTCGTGTGTGCAACCCAAAACTCAGAATAAAAAGATATAAGGATGTTCTAAAGATAATGCATCAAAGATCATGCACATCTATAGTGTTTTCACCACTTCAATCCTAATTTTCCTTTTGTGTACCAACATGATGAATGTCAGCACTCGGACAAAGAAGTTCCATTTCAGTTGATAACATATATTGTATTTCATTGGTACCCGATGTTCCTATCAGGAGAATCATTAATGTAATCAATTCATTTAAAGTCATAGAGGTTAACTCTCCTTGTTGAACAAGGGGGAAATTACCCACAGTTGTGGGGCACTATGGTTATTAGACTCTCCTAGAGAAGTCGGCCCTAGTAAGTGATTGTCAAGTTAGAAACTAGTATAAATAGAGAGTGAGACTCTCTATTTGAAACACACACTCACCCATCTATAGTGCATAAGTGAGAGAGGAGAAGCTCTCTCAAGTGAGAGAGAGAACAACTATTGGAGATCATCTTTTTTTCTTTGGGTTTTACTGCTGCCATTGGTGCTCATTCTATCTCTGAGGAAGTTGCGAGGTTTTCTTGTTTATGGTTTCCCCAAGGAAAATATTTGTGTCTATTGTTTCTTGTGATTTATTGTTGTGCATGTTATTCTCTTAGATAATATCCTAAGATCATATTGCTTAAATGATAAAAATCTAACATGGTATTAGAGCTAACCTGAGAAGAAGACACTGTGCAGCTGCAAAAGCTAGGGATTCTTACTTTTTGGGTCTCTCTCCACAATCCATTAGAAAAAGGAGGCTAGGTTGACTCTCCATTAAAGGGCGCATATTTCTGTTGAAGTAGAAACTGATTCTGATATTTTTTAGTTTTTGACCTACCACTACATCGGGAAATTAGGGATTTTCATAGAGTTGGAATTTTTGAGTGAGCCCAGCATAGGTTTACTCTCCTCCTCAAAATCGAACTTTAGAGACCAAGATCAAAGTTTTTGGTTGAGTAGAACTCCCAGAAAGTCAAACTCTAATTTGCTCCGGAACTAGAAAACCAACACTACAGAAGATCAACTCTAGATCCAGTTTTCAGCTTCTCAAATTGGTAAGATATAAATATTTTGTATTTCCATTTGAGGTTCTCATTTAATATGTCTCATCACACCAAGCTTGATGAAAATCTTGAGGGATCTAATAAATTTCGAGCATGGAAGTATAGGATCTCACTAGTTCTTGAAGAAAATGAATTGGACTCCTACATCAGTGAAGAGGTTCCAGTTCTAGAGGGAGATGAGGCTAACGCCTTACACAAGAAGAACTTAATCAAGGCCAAGAGGATTACTATTGATTTAATTAAGGATCACCTCATACCACAGGTTTCCTCACTAAAGACACCTAAAGAGATGTTTGATGCCCTAACCAAGCTATTTGAAGGAAAGAACATTTATCGAAATATGAATTTGAGAAATCAATTGAAGAATGTGAAGATCCATAATGCAGAGACCATAAAGTCATGTTTTACAAGGGTTTCCCAGAACAAAGAACAACTTGAAGATGTACATGAAGAAGTAGATAATGCAGAAATTGTGATGACCACCTTGAATGGTCTCCCTAAGTCATGGGACTCCTTCATTCAAGGGATTCGTGCTAAAAGAAAGCTAGTCACCTTCAGTAGACTGTGGGAGGAATGCTCAGAAGAAGAAGCTTGAATACTACCTTGAGAAGAAAAGAAGGGAAGTGAAGATCAAGCTCTCAAAGTACACTCCAAGAAAAGTGGAAGGGACTATCATCATTCCAAAGGTAAGTATTGTCACCAGAAAAATAACCCTAGAAAATCTAACAGAGATCTATCTAAACTCAGATGTTTTACTTGTGATGAGAGAGGACACTTTGCTAAAGATTGTCCTAGAAATAAGAGTAACTCTCACAAGAAGAAGGACAAAAGGACAAAAGAAAACATCATGCTCACACTGCAGAGGATGATGATCCTCCTAGGAAGAGAGTCAAACAAGAAAGTGAAGATTATTCAAGTGATGAAGAGTATGTTTTGATTTCTGCCCTCACGGGAACTGTCACACATGGAAGCAATGATTGGATTATAGATAGTGGGGCTTCCAAATACATGATGGGATTCAAGGAATATTTTGTGAAAATATTCGAACATGAATCACCCCACAAAGTAAAACTTGGGGATGACTACCAATATCCAATAAAAGGTAGTGGTGAATCCTCCTATAAGCTAGAATCTGGATGTAATGCCCCAATTTTGACCCCGTTACATTAGGTGTATATGATGTACATATTGTAATGATCATGGTGCGGAGCTAAAGGCCAAGGCCCCACCATTGATCGGTTATGTTATGTTTTGGATTTGAATTGTCACTGATGGTATATCGGGGCATGCGGCATATATTATGATGGTCATCATGTAAATATGCATCTATAATTAATTAAATGAACCCGACCAGCTACGATCGCGACAACTAAATTGAAAGGGGCATGATTTTCACAAGGATAAGGATGTGGGGAATTTGTCCAAATTTGTCCAATAGGGTGAAAAACCCATGTGTCTTCTTCCCTTGTTTTATTCCAACCACTTTTATTAAGAAAGGCTGCTGGTGGTTGAGGCAGTTATGATCTTTGGGAGTGGGGTGGCAGAACTGTTAGTCCTCACCCACACGCACACTCCACCCACTATTGACTTCACTAGGGTAGGAAAACCTTCACGCACTCTCCAATTTCGTGACCTCATGATTTGGTTGTTCATCTTCACGCAGGGAATGGTGGTTCATTCTCACGCACAGGAGTTTTCCTGGTTTTACCCACGCCGTTTTCCTCCACGTATTTGCGAATGGTTCGGCTATATTCTTCCCTCACGGGCTGATTGTGGGCTCTGCATTATTGCTCACACTCACCCACAGGCTGGGAGACTGTAATTTCTTCCCCAGCGTGGTCTGTATATGTTTTCTTGGTGATCTCGTTGCCCAGGACGGGCTGTGTTTTCCCACGTTGTTGGCTGTGGTTTTTGTGGTCTTCCTTACATGTTGGGGACTAATGTAAATTCGCCTGAGAGTCATTTTGGCCACGACAGGGCCAAGAATGACTCAGAATTCATTTTTCCCTGTTTAAGCTGTGACATTTGAGTGCAATGGTTGGTCTTTGGACTGTGAGAGGAGCAGGGATGTTGGATTAGATTTGCTTGATAAACCTGGTGGCCGGAAACCACACAGACAGAGCTAGAGGGCTGGCCTTCTTCTCCATCACCCCTGAATAGCACTGGAAGGGAATGCAGGGCCTGAGGGACTGTGTAGCAAAGAAGGGAATGATTCCTTGTGTTGGGTGTGTTTGGGTGTCTTAGAGGTCAGGCTAGTTCTGGTTTAGGTGTTCTTGGCTCTGTAATGAGCTCACCAGCTTAGCAATTTTCCTTCTCCAGCTCCTTGGTAGCCTGATAAACCCAACTGTGTTGGCTTGGCTGTGTTTGTGTATCCTTGGCTATGTGTAAGCCTGCTTGTTCCCTATTCCTTGGAGAATCATGCCCATCTCGGGGGTGGCAGCGCTGCTGAGAGATTAAGGAGCACGCTGGCCTATGGTTGGGTGGAACGTTGCTGCGACGTAGTTGGTTGCGGAGTGAGTTCATCTTAAAATAAGTGATCTTGTTCATTTTACTTCTGCAACCTTAATTTCTGTTAATGAAATGATGAACATGTTGAATGCATCCATGACTGAATGCTGTTGGTTTTCGCTCTGTATGATGAATGATTGTTTGAATGTATGATGTTTCCACTGTGTCTGATAGATGATTGCATAAGTGCATGTTTTTACTTCAACGCAGTCTCCATCAGCATTCTGTTTCAACCATTTTGAGTATGCATTTGTTCATGGGGGTATTAGCCCACTGTGATTAAGTTTGAGTCGCGTCCTCCTTGCCGATTAGAGGCATGGGGACGTGACACTGGAAAGTCTATGAAGATGAAGGATGTCTTGTTTGTATCAGGACTAAAGAAGAATCTCTTCTCCATATCTGCATTAGATGCAAAAGGCATAAGGGTTTCATTTGTAGATGGCCAAGTCCTTATGTGTCCAAAGGAAAAGACTATAGATGATGCAGTAGTGATTGGAGAATAAGAGGAAGTATTATACAAGATAAAGGGCCAACCGGAACAATCCTTGGTCCATGACTCAGTAGAGCCAAATGATCTTTGGCATAGAAGGTTTGCATGTGTGCACTATAGGGCACTACCACTTGTAAGAAAAGCTATTGAAGGTCTTCCAGAAATACAGGAAAAACATGAAGTTGTTTTCAAAGGATGTGCGAAAGGAAAGAACACAAAGAAGACATTTCCAAGTAGTGAGAGCATGACAAAAGGAATCTTGAAAATCATCCACTCTGATGTATATGGTCCGATGTCATCCAGTTCATTTAGTGGGTATGTACACTATGT
>LPNX010771992.1:48973-87522 GCA_001517045.1 Pseudotsuga menziesii | reverse complement strand
ACAGCTCCATATTCAGTCTCCATTGTTGATAATTTGCATGATCAATTGTTAATTGCTGTGAGTGAAATTAATCTACTGCAGGCCTGAATTTCTACATCTACTTGCAGTTATGTGCAAATTTTGATCATTATATTGTATTGATTGGATGGCTGGTTCTTCCACTGGGTTCTTCATCACTCCACTTCTGGGATGGTTATAATGTATTTTGGCCATCTTATGACACCTCTGACCTCACACATTAGGGGGCATCTGTTATAGCTGATTTTACCACACATGGTGAATCACACTTTTATGGCCTTCCCTGTCCCTTTGCAAACTCCTTAGACCCTATGGACCTTTTTTGTACCTTTGATGTTTCCAAGATCATCCCTAAAAACATGAAATAATTTCCATCCATGACTTTTAATCCATTTCTCACGTACATACGTGGGTTTGACCCTTAAAACCATGTACATCGAGATGTGTGCAAAAGGGAAAATGATTTTGGAATTTTCCTTGATGTGGATCCGAATCACTTGTCTCTTGACCTTTCATATGCCTTAAGATCGCTTGGATTTGACCTTCCATTACCCCATTGAAGAGCTATATAAGGAACCCTTTGGATACATTGAAGGGAGAGGAATTGAAGAGCAAGAAAACTATAGTCCATTGTTACCAGAGCTTATACTTGAGTCTGCATCCCTTTGTCCCTTGGAGCACTTTGTGTTCTTGCCTTTTGCTTGTGAGCTTGCTATCAAGAGATGGAGGATTGAAGTGGTGGAGGCCCAAGTGGGGGACTCAGTTTCTTTGATTCGCAAACATGCTGACAGAGGTTGTCACTATTGTAATCTCTACTTTATATAAATAGAAATATCTTTTCCTGCCCAATAATGTGTATTTAAATGAGTATTTGATCCATGGATGCTTTTGAATGCTGATATGTTATTGATTATATATGCTAGAGTAGGTCTAACACAATTATATATAGCATGCTTGTCTTGTTTGCTGAGTGTTGAGATAGCAATTTATCAATACAAGATGGAGTTGGAAAGCTCAATGGGCATCTACATCAACCGTCCGGAATAAGGTATGAATTGATATCTTTTAGTGTTATATATTTGGTTTCTCTTCTATATAGGAAAGGATTGATTTCTGGAGTCAAGCTATCTGTTGTGGTACCCCAAGCCATAGGAATTTATCTCCGTAACACTATTGATAAATTATACGCCATAGACACATAAGCTGGGATATATGTAGCATAACCCTACTTTGTGGTATTTTCTAATATCATCCTTGTAACATATGCCCTAGGAATAGTCCACCCTATCACCTCTGTGCATGGGAACAACTCAGGCATAGTAGCTACTTTCATAACGGATGATCTTTCAATGTTCGCATATATGGGCATATCTTCAAAACCAGCATCTGGAACACTCTAGCTTGAAATCATCCTATATACCCCTCCCCATTTGTATTCTGGCTCAACTCCAGTAATGGCTTTAGTATATTCATAGATGACTTCCACTCTAGTTATCACCTCCACTTTAGGTTCCTCTTCGGATGCTTGGGCTTTCATCTTCTGTTTTCTCGACATATTGTTGTGTTGATAATTTACCTATAGCCATTATATAATAGGATCTCAGTCTATTTATCTCTATCAATCCATGTAGTGAGAAAACAATAAAACCATGAAAACTTACCATTTGATCAATATGCATACTGAAAAAAAAATATTATTAAGACCCATAGTTCCTCTGAATGAGAGATTCTAAACAAAGAGAACCTGTAAAATATATCTCTCCCCCAAATGTACTAAAACTATGCAAGCTCAAACCCTAATCTCTTCTATCTTCCTAAAAATCTATATGTGCATCTCGACTGAGGAAAAAACTCACACTGCCATCTGCTTCAACAAAAAATTCCTAAAACAACTATCAAATTCGCGGCCCTCCTGCATCCCATGGAAGCCTACTCTCAATGAAGACATGACTGTCTAAAACCAGGCTAAAAATGAAGCAATCAAGGATAGGTCGGTGCATACAACAAAACGCTCGTCTACACCATGCGCTAAACCTCCACAAAACTGTCACAGGCGTACTCATGGTTGCACAGCGGAGGAGACGGAAAAACCTAATCGGCCAAAATAAAACGCTCACATCTGACGCATGATTAAGATTTCTAAAATATACGCAAATTCGGATCTCTCCAGAATTTTTCCACACTCGTACCAAATTAGAGACCCATTCTGAATGTCTGACTTTAAATATGATTTTAGCATCTAGCAACTTTTTCACCTCACTTTGAATTAGGGGTTCTTTCTTTGGATGCATTTTCCTCAGAGGCTACTGATAAGGTTTGATTCCAACCTTGATTGGAATCACATGATTTATAATTTTAGTGTTATACGTCTTTAGGTCTTCTTAAGTCCAAGAAAATAGATCCTTACATTGTCTGAATAAGCTGATGAATTTACTCCTCTCACCGGGTGAACAACATTTCCCCAAATTTACATATTTGGGTTCAGCTTCTATCCCTAGATTTATCAGCTCGAATTGTAAAGACAAGCTATGAGTCTTGACATTCATTGGCTTTCTGAATTTGTTGTCTAAATCAAACATATGTTCCAAATTCCTCACTCCTTTTGGAATGAAATTTTCGTACTGTAATTCTGCTTTATGTTCTTCGTCATCTATTATTGCTCCTTTGAAAGTATCGTCATTCATCAAAACATTCCAATATTTGCTGATCATTGTCAAAAACCCTTATATTTCTGATGTTATCTGGAACAGCAGGCCTGAAAAGCAATTCAATAGAGCATCTATTATTCGAAGGTACTAATCTTGCAGTTGAGGTAGCTAATAAGTTAGCTGCTGCATTCTTTAATCTAGGAATTGACACAATATTGAATGGATGAAAATTTATTAGTAAATCCCAAACTTCATTTTGCTAAGCTTTCAAATGCGGTGAAATGCAATGTATTTTGTTTCGAATTTGTTTAACAATGATTTCAGAATCTCCATATATTTTAAGATTTTTTACTTTCACTTCTATCACTTTTTTAAGTCCCTGGACTAGTGCTTTGTATTCGGCTATGTTTTTTGTTCATTCAAATTCTAATCTACCTGAAAGAAAATGTTTATTTTTTTATGGATCAATCAGGACACAACCAACTCCTGATCCTTCCAATGTTTTAGAACCATCGAAATAAAGAATCCAAAAACTTTCTACTCCTACTAAATTTGAATTTCTAACTACATCTGAAACTAAATCAACTATGTTACAATCAAACTCATCAGCATGTGAAAATCGAAAGACATCAGGCTGGATATTAGGGATACTGCTAGCTTCTTCAGCTTGGTAATTTCCCAGTTCCAGTTCAAGAAAATAATTTCCCAACACAGAGTTGACTGGTTCATTTTTTCCCTCCAACTGAGTCACATTATATTTCATTTGAGGCTATCTTAACACTTTTATCTGATTTTTACATCCTTTAAAAGGAAACCACAAATGTGACCAATATGATGGAAAATATCCTTCTAACCTCACTGACCAATCCCAGCTCAAAACTAAACCATAAGCATCTGGGATATTTGCTACGACAATGTCTATGTATTGACATACCCTCTCATTTGCGGATAAACGTATCAAAACATCTTCTATTTCTCCTATTACTTTCACTGTTGTTCTGTCTAATTGAATAACTTGGCCAGTAGTTGGTTTAGGTTGACCATTGCTTTTCTTAGAAACTAAGAGTGGCATGACATTGACTGAAGCTCCTAAGTCCACTAAACAGTTATGCACATTATAGATGAAAATCTCAAAGGCTAGAAGAAATGCTGGCATTTTATACTTGGATTACCCTCCAAAGCTTGCCTCACCAATCTCTTCCTCGGGTTGGTTGTCCATGGGAGGCTCCTTCTCAGGTATCTCAAGTTCTTTCAAAAGTTTTTCCTTTTGCTGAGGTAGACTGCACATTTCAAACAGTGAGATATTTTCTTTAGCCTTTTTAATGTCTTCTACAGTACCATATCCCATTTCATGCTCATTCAGATTCTTCTTGACATTTTCAGTTTTATTTTCAATAGGCTTTATAGGCATATTGACTTTCTTAGGGTTCTGGTTTGAAATGACAAAGTCAAGTATGTTAACAGTTGAAGTATTAATATTCATTTTCTTCATGTTCTCTTGGAGTTTCTTGATCTTTAGAAGTATCGAGTTATCTTCTTTTAATGTATTCTGACTTCTTGTTGTGACATGTGTCTCTGATGTTTCTTCTTTGTCATGGAGATCCTCATCCTCTATGTTGAACATAGACCCACAGTCCCATACAACCAAGGGGTCTTCCTCTTGTGTTTCTGTAGGTTTGTGATCTTTCCATTTCTCTTCCTCAATTTCTGTCAGCTTGGAATCCAATAATTGGTTCATTACTAATGTCATAGAATTAATCCATTGTGGTAAATGTTTCTCAGAATGAGGTTGCTGATGGAAAGTGAAAAAATTATCCATTCCTACATCAGTCAAATTCATTGCTAAAGAACTGTGTGGAGGAGGCTTAGGTTGATTGTTATCATCTCTCTTCTTATAATAAGGCTTGTATTATTTGTGAGCCCCCTTTTCTTTTTCTAAATCAATCACCCTGTTTGACAACTTCTGCACCATCTTCACTACCCCATCTAACTCCTGTGATCATTCATCCTTAGGTTTAGTTAATAATAGGGGATTTTTGTTTCCATAAGTTTTTTAATTTTACTACGTAGGATAGTGTTCTATACTCTCCAATTATGCCTCTACCTTTTCAGCTTATTCATAAGTATCTACCAAAGAGGGCCTAACTGATCTCTTGGAAAAAATGGCTAGATCAGGCCCGAGGGCTGAGGTATAGTACTCAATTAGAGCATCATCAAATGGTTTATCAGCTGCACTAAAGTTATTCAAGTAGGCATAAGTTTATCAGCTGCACTAAAATTATGTACCCTCTCTTTATTTTGTTTCTTTAAGGCAATCAATCCCTTCATTAAAGTTGCGTGAGTTTTCTGTATTTTGTATTTGTTTCTGAACAGTCTCTAAAAAATATTCCAATTTGTGATTGAATTTGCAGGTAGAGAAAAGTACCATGAAGCTGCTTTTCCATTCAGGCTATGTGGGAATAATCTGCAAACTACATCTTCATGTTGTGTTACTTGTATACCTTCTAAATCCAGATAAAAACTCTGCAAGTGATCATCTACAAGAACTACTTCACTGGGTTCAAATTTGGGTAAAATTTTGTCAAAAGTATGAGGCATATCATGCAATGGAGGTGTCAGGTTTAAACGAGATCTAGCTCTCCAAGAAAGCTATGGAGGTGGTTGATTGGCATTCACATTGGCCATGATTCTGAGTGGAGTATTGGGTGGGGACTGAATAGGGGTTTGGAAAGGTGAACAGTGAGGGCAATTTGGTCCCAACTCATCCAAAGGTTGGAAAACTTCTTGTAAGGTTGTTTCTACCAATTCTTCAAGATCTTCTACCAACACTAGATCATCCAATTGAGGACGGTCTTTCTTCTGGTACTCTCTTCCAGGTAGAATAGGTATAATAGGTAATCCCCCAATCTTTTTTGCATATGCCCTGGTAATCCTCCTTAAATATTCAACCACTTCGTTATCAATGGGATAGAGATACCCCTTTCCCATTTCTTCAGGAGTGGGTTTCTAAGGAAAACTGTTTTAAGTACTTTCACCGGTGAAGTAATATCACGAAAGTGGACTTCCTCGACCAGCAATGCACTGGTGGCCCTCCTTCTAGCACCAAAACTATTGAAGCCTGGAAAATTGCAGGTAACAACAGTAGGGATTCTCCCCAATAATCATTCCTAATTATCTCGTTACTCTTTGGTATGGGGAATCCATCCGATTTACGGTCTGGCTACCATAGGTTAAGTAACGATTAAAGCTTACTTTACCAGTTGCGACCCAGTCCACCGTTTAAGTGTATTTTTTAGTTTTATGTTTATGTATGAAATGCAAGTGCCTAACTAAATGCAGATGATAGAGATAACAAGGAGTGTCACAATGTGATGTGTAGGTTCTTACCTCTCGTCTTACCTCTCTCGCTTATAAATAATAAACAAAGGACAACTAACTAATACTCACTAACCTATCCCTAGGGAGCAATACGATAATTAATGTTGAGTAATGTATTGTATATCATGCATTAAGAACACGACAGATAGTTGTTAATATTTCTGAATACATGAATATCAATTGACAAATAAACAAAGAGATAGCTCATTGTTAATTAAAGCATTCATTACTCAAATATGATTGTGGAAATTTCACAGAAATAAACAAGAACACATTCATAACATGAAATATTTCATAAGTTAGAATGATCTCACAGTTCATGAAAACAAGATGAAACAGGAATAGTTCACATCCAACAAGTCCATGTCAAGCATTTGAAACCCCACTGTGCTTTCTCCAGCCAAAAAAATATAACTGTTTATTATAAGATGAAATAGTTCTCCTTACAATAATCTTGCACAAAGATAGTCTGAAAAAAGGTCCTCTCATACATCAAGCTTGCCTATATTTATACAAAAAGAAAAAACTCTTGAGCTTCCCTCATTGTATTTTGGGCTTCCTCAACCTTTCCCATACAAAATTTTGTCTTTTATATTGTGAACAAAAAGATAAATACAATATAATACATTCTTTATTAAAGTGCTAGACAATTCCCTAAGAGGGTCCAGCCTACTCATTCATAAACTTTCTCCACACATTTGCCTCTGCTGCCATATTCTCAAAACTAGAAGGTTCGAGAAATATGATAGTAATTTCATGCTGAGTAGCCTGGGATTTTACACCCGCTATCCTAGCATGGATCAAGTGCAGCTAGTCTTCCAGCAAGTGGATACTCACAGCTGCATGTGCTATTTCAGTCTTGAGTATCTTTTCATCTAACCACTTGACTTGTTGAATGGCTTGTTCATCTTCATTGCATCTCTCTTGTAATTGTTTCAAAAACATTTCATTCTCTAGCAACACTTCTAATCTCTTTGCAGCTAAGGTCTGACACCGATTATAAGTTAGGAGCACTCTCCTACAGAATTCAGAACAAGCATTCTTTGTCTTCTTCACTGTCTTTTTTAGTTCTTCTGCTGCTTTGCTAGCAAACTCGATCAGCTCATAGTCCAACTTCAACATCTCCAAATATTTAACAGATATATCTATGGGAGATTCCTTGCTTGTTCCTACCCATGTCATCATTCCATGTAGAGTTTCTAAGATATCTTGTGTTCTATCCAAAAAATAAGAAGTTGTATTCACAATTTCCTCTAATTTGATGTCTATCTGTTGAAATTTAAATCTTTCTTCCACCATCTGCAGCTGCATTTGATGAATCTTCTCTTGGAGTGTAAGAGCATTCCTCTTTAAAGGTTCAACATCAAATTTCTACTCCATAGCTGTCTTCAGTGAAGCTTCTAGTGAATTCTTTTGATCCTCCAAGGCTGTTATCTGAGTTTCATATAGCTTATCCTTCCCTTCTACAGTGGTCTTCTGAACTTCCATCTCTGTCACTTGACCTTCGAATATGCCCTTTTCCTTATTCAATTCTTCAATTGATAACCTAAGCTCATCCCTCTCGACTTCCAAACTCTGATATTTTTGTTGTAGCTTCCCCAACTCTTCCAAGGTGGTCTGGGCATTCTTCTTTATATTTCCTGTAGATATTACCAAAGCATATTTATCTTCCTATAAATCCTGACATTCTACCTTTGATATATCGACCTCACTGATCTTATCCTCATACTTTCTTTTCAAACTTTGGCTTTCACTCCTTTCTTTCTTCAAAGTCTCTTTCAGCTGTGTGACCCTTTTCTGAGACTACTCTAGATCTATCATGATTATGTCTACATTGTCTTCAGTGGCTAAGGATAGGGCTACCCCATCTCTAGCCATTAATCGGGGATCTTTGTTAGTACCATGAGCCACTATTTTATCCGTCACCATCATTCAAGGTTTACCCCCAGTGTTTACCTTCTTTTCTGTTCGTTTGACAATCCTCTTTTTTTCCTTGTCGTAAAAGATAGTGTTAAAATATGGCACCTCTTCCCCTTCAATGGGCATGAAAGGAATTAACTCAAATCCAGAATTTGACACTAAAACTTCTCCTACTCTACTAGAGGGAACAACAGGATCTAATGGTTCTGTTAACACTCTATTTTAACAGTTCATTCGAGGGCTTGACAGAGGTTCGGTGAGGGTCCCTGCCCCTCAAATCTTGTGTGACCATCCTTCAACGATGAAAGCAAAAAGTGTATCATGACATTGGGTGCGATCCATATTCAAGGGCTGCGATTGATCAGAGGCAAATCAACAGTTCCGGATCACTTCGCGCGTACAAACATGCGCGGTCAAAGCTCCTTTCCCGGATCGTGAAATCCGTCAATGACCAGAATCTTTCGATGGTTGAGATGTGGCTTGGGGCAAATCTACGGCCTATAGCGATTTCACAATCCATACTTGTGTGGGTAAAACCGCAATCTCAAATTGCAAAAAGGTGTAGAGGTCAAAAGGCTCAATGGCTATGATAAAAGTGAGAAAACATCAGCGTCTATGGTTCATTTCGCAGGGCAAACTAGCACGGGAGAGTAGTTGAGTTCTTTGTTACGAAAAAGGGCAGGGCCTATTTTGATAGATGGCTGCGTGAGGGCTAGCCTCGATCCACGACTCAGAACGTATCATGATCCAAACCTCCCATGGCGTACCAAAGAGAAAGATCGACGGTGAGATAAGTAGAACATGGACAGAATATACGAAGCTTCCTTTGATCGAACGGTTGAAGAAGACTCCCGAAGTGCAAATCTCCCATCATGTGTGGAAATGATAGCGGAGGGGGCGTTCACATGTCTAATCTGCCTCATTGCAGATTGGCCAATTCCTCCAACGCCATCCAAGATACGTCTGAGGTGGGAGTCTCGTCTAGTGGCATAGTTTTCTTGGTTCACAAGTGTGGCACGTGTTCATTCCAGAGGAAGCCATCCTTGTGAGGTGACTTTGTGTGGACTGGCCGACGAAAATGAGTAAAGTAGTCGGCGAATCCATTGCTCACATGGGGTGAAACCAACGCAATGTGGAGGCGTACACTTTAGGGAATATGCAACGTGGATATACTGTACCAAAGTAAGTTCATTGCTACCTCCTATAGTAGATAGTGAGACGCCATGACCTATGAAGCCGAATAACCAGAATCCCCAGAAAACAAGAGATCGCTCTGCTCGCGCTTTTGCACATGTTGAGACCAGATATACTTGATGACAGAATGTGCAGGAATGTTGACCAGCCTATGCGAAGATCAATCTTGACTCCCTATAAATACTGCCTTCAGTTCAACATATCTCCAAGGCCTAGTTTCTACCTCTCCACGAAGTTTACAGAGGCCTGATAGAATTTGACGATGAAGATTTGGTTTGGAAAGCTTGCCTGTCTGGGGGTGTTGATGGTCAGTGAGCAGGTTCCACGCTCACTCATCACCTTGGTAATTGCATGCCAATGGTGACACCAGCCATCAAGGCCTAGACATGATATCCGCATCTCCAATGACGCGAGACCTGGACACCTACTCCCCGTAAGTGTTTTTCTAGGAACCCCTGATACCATCGCGCCCACCAAAGCCTCCATAGAAAGGGTCAGCCATTGGTTATTCTCTATGAAGATGTTCATTTGGATGGGAGCGTCAGGGGTTTAAATCCCTAACAGCCATGTTTGTGAAGTCCACTTTCCAAGGGTGATGGGGCTGATGTAGATCTTCTACACCTTATTACCTGCGAGAGAATTCACCGCACTAAAGGTGAGGAGTATAAGAATGATGAACCACCCCGCAGGTCTATATCAACCAGAAGCAATGCGGCACTTCTTCCAGATCCCACGTATAACAATGTTACTCAACAGGGAAGGAAGTGGTGGATGTGACTAGACTGGAGAAGGATGCCGAATACCTCACCAGTGTGTGCTCATGTGGAAAGCTGCATTTGAATGCGGTGGAAGCACACACCTCAAAGTATAGAAGCAGGAATCCTACTCATCATTCGTTGTGGCGGCCGAACATGTTGAACTGTTAGACGAGTCGAATAAAGCCACTAGCTCCATAATGTTTGTTTTTGTATGTAAAATGTGGTGATAGACCACTCTTTGCACTGTTAACGCCAGATGGCGACTTGTAACAGTTTTATATTTTGTAGTCTCAGCATTAGGATTGTATAAAAACATTCCCGATAGAGGGAGAAATGAGTTAGAGAATTGGATTTGGAAACAATCCCGAGTTGAGGCTCCATTTGTAAAAGCTTGATACCTGTGTATGAATAAAATTGCAGTGGAAGACTGTCATTCATAGTAGATATTCCTGTGTTGTTGTTTTTCCCAATAAGTGCTTTCTTTATGTGTAAGTTGTGTTTCCTTGTTTTCATTCCATTTTGTTTATTGCTTTCGTGCCTGCAACATAGGGTATAGTGGTTCAGAATTTGTACTTTCTACACTCTGACTGTTGTTCCAGGCATTAACAATGGTTCTTCTAAAGTCTCATGGAATTCATCTCGTTGATGCTCCATGAGATGGACTATTCTTTCTTGTCCTCCAAAACACCCGCTAAAATCTCCTGATTGGGAAATCAGCAGCTATCTTGCCTCTGTTTTCTACCTTTCATCATTCTATCCATCTGTAATCGTTTCTTGCATAGGTTTCAACTCCATTTACCCATGGTCCTTTAACCTCGATAACCTCACCATGCACCTACCTCTACCCACTTTGCCCTATTCAGGATCCTAGCCCCTTGATCATATCGATTGAAAATCCTATGTGTAGTAGGCTTTGGTGATGCACAAGACTGACAACCTTATGTGGAGCTACTCTGGTGATGAACGAGAGATCCCTCTCTGACCGCGTAGGGCTAGAGGCACGGCTAAATTGGTTCTGCTATTACTCGGAGGCGGGCCTTTCCGCAACCTTGGGATCATTTCTAGTGCTAACAAGCTGGCATCATTTTCGGGGACGAGATTGAATATCATCCCTGGGAAAAACGACAAAGATTCAAAGTATAAAGAGTTTCTATGGGCGAACAAATATTCTGGAAGGTGACTCCACTGAGGAGACCGGTGGTCAGAAAGAAATATACGGGGAGAGATCTCAAATCTTCCCTAGATTTGAACGAAGGATTTAGATCTGACTATTGATGGTGAACAATGGTCATACATCAAGAAGGTCATGTCTCTTTTCACCTAGTGACTCCATCTGTGAAGGATCCATTCTTCATAATGTTCTATGGTAGCTCCACTATCAAATGGGGTTGCAAAGCTTGAGGAGCTGATTCAGTTTCTCCACCCTCAAGATGACTTCTCGGGTTGCAAGGTATGCTCCTATGAATCTTGCGGCCATTCCTGGTTATCCAAATAAAATACCTCTGGTAATTTGGAAAACGTATCTTCCAATATTCAATGATGAAGAGGGTGATGATGTTGCCATCCATTTATTTAGATTTCATAAGCATATACATAAGCTAGGAGTGGGATGGCATGAAGATTCTTTAATGAAACTGTTCATGTTTAGTTTAGAAGGATATGCAAGGTATTGGTATGAGGGATTTCTAGTAGGGAGTTTATCCTCCCTTAAATACTTTCATACAATATTTCATGAACATTTCAAAAGGCATTATCCTTCTTTGTTGTTACTTCAAGATTGTTGCACACACGATAGAGAGTTCATTGAAAATGTGAAAGATGAGTGTGGTGATGATCAGTATTTGGATGAAGAGGTTTTAGAGATCTTTCATGAATATTCAGCTCAAAAAGAAAGACAATTCAATTTCCATGATATTCAAGGAAATTCCTAGCAGTCAGTATTGTCTTCCTCGGTTGAAGTTGACATAGACCAAAGCTTTGTTTCAACCATTTATATATTTCTTCCTGAAACTGATGATGATTTGCAACATTCTTGCCATTCTATGTGTGACCAGGAGAGAGGTTGGGACTGTCAATTGAATCCTTCCTCATGTTATTCAACTTTCAAATTTTTGTTACAAGAAGAGGCCTCCCCTTCACAAACAGAAAATTCCTTTCCGCAGCAGCAATCTCTTGAAAGTTACAATGCTTGTGTGATTAATTACACGGAAGATGATAATTCTGGAAAATCTCAGTCTTGTAGTCCCTGCACATGTTCATTTTCTGAAAATGTAAGTAAAGAGAAATCATATTTTGAAATAGTGGTTGAAGGAGGATTGCCGCATGTTGATCAGATTCATATTACACCCAAAGATTTACATGAATATATAAAGATCTCTTTGCTTGAAGGAGATGATCAGCCTAGTGATTTGTAAGGAGATGGGTATATCGATTTGTTTTCTGAAGAATGCAATCAACTTGTCACAATTTCTCTTAGTAAGGAAAATCTCATTGCAATCCAAGATCAGAAGTATGAAGACATAGTGAAAACTAGACATGTTGAAGAAACGAATAATGTTTCTGCTAAAACATATAAAGAACATGAAGTTTTAAAATCATAAGTTTTAGATGAAGTTGTGGATGTTTCGTTTGGAAATTGTTACATGTTTCCCTTGCATGGTTCTTTTGAAGATCGGTTTGACAGCATGCAAGGGAATTTATAGTTGGGGCGGCTTTCTTAGGGTCAGCCAACGACAGAATTTTTTTAGGGTTGTCATGTTTTTTATGACCCCGTGGCCAAATACATGGAGGGTATTCGTGAAGGCAATGATTGGCCATATCTCTACCTTAAACATTATTTTGTTTATCATTCCCTTCTCCCATTATCTGTTTCATTTTTTTCCATTGAGCACCATACAAGAACAAGAATATTAGGCGAGTTGCTTGATTGGCTTCACCGGAAATCTGATTTCACTTAGTTGGACTTGTGTAAAAAGTTAGGTAGAGTAGGTAGGATAAAATAAGCTCATATATTATCGAGCATTTCCTTCATTACTGTTTTCAGTTTGTTTCCATTTTCAGTTACCATAACAGGTTTACAGTCTCTAGCATAATTTGCAAGAGTGTCAGGTATTCACTGAAGCAGTAGCATGAAGCAGAATGGAGAGGCCCAAGATGAGTTGAAGGTGGCCCAATGGATTCGGCACTTGGTCTATGGGGTTTCTTTGCTACCTCACTGGGAGGATAGCATCCCTTGTGGAGCCAATTGTTAACACTCTATTTTAACAGTTGATTCGAGGGATTAACAGAGGTTTGATGAGGGTCCCGGCCCCTCGAATCTCATGTGGCCATCCTTCAACGATGAAAGTGGCAAGTGTATCGTGACATTGGGTGTGATCCATATTCAAGGGATGTGATTGATCAGAGGCATATCAATGGTTTCGGATCGCTTCACGTGGACAAACATGTGCGGTCCAAGCTCCTTTCCTGGATCATGAAATCCGTCAATGACCGAAAGCTTTCGAAAGTTGAGATGTGGCTTGGGGAATATCTATGGCCTACAACAATTTCACAATCCATACTTGTGCGGGTAAAACCACAATCTCAAATCGTGAAAAGGCGTAGAGGTCAAAAGGATCAACGGCTATGATAAAAGTGAGAAAAGATCAATGGCTATGGTTCATTTCACAGGGTGAATCAGCACATGCAAGTAGTTGAGTTATCCGTTGTGAAAAAGGGTGGGGACTATTCTGATCGACGGCTGCATGAGGGCCAGCCTCGATCCACGGCTCAGAACGTATCACGATCCAAACCGCCCACGGCGTACTAAAGAGAAATATCGACAGCGAGATAAGTAGAACGTGGATGGTGGATACGAAGCTTCCTTTGATCGAACGGCTGAAGAATACTCTCGAAGTGCAAATCTCCCATCCTGTGTGGAAATGACAGTGAAGGGGGTGTTCACACGTGTAATCTGCCTCATCGCAAATTGGCCAATTCCTCCGAAGCCATCCAAGACATGCCTGAGGTGGGAGTCTCATCTAGTGGCACAATTTTCCTGGTTCACAAGTGTGGTGCGTGTTCATTCCAGAGGAAGCCATCCCTGTGAGGTGACTTTGTGTGGACTGGCCGACGAAAATGAGTAAAGTAACCAGCGAATCCATTGCTCACATGGGGCAAAGACAATGCAATGTGGAGGCTTACACTTTAGGGAATATGCAGTGTGGATCTACTGTACCAGAGGAAGTTCATTACCACCTCCTATAGTAGACAGTGAGACGCCGTGACCTATGAAGCCGAATAACCAGAATCCCCAGAAAACAAGAGATCGCTCCGCTCGCGCCTTCGCACATGTTGAGACTAGATATAATCGAAGACAGAATGTGCAGGAATGTTGACCAGCCTATGCGAAGATCAATATCGACGCCCTATAAATACTGCCTTAAGTTCAACATATCTCCAAGGTCGAGGTTCTACCTCTCCACAAAGTTTGCAGAGGCCTGATAGAGTTTGACGATGAAGATTTGGTTTGAAAAGCTTGTTTGTCTGGGGGTGTTGATGGTTGGTGAGCAGGTTCCATGCTCACTCATCACCTTGGTATTTGCATGCCAATGGTGACATCAGCCACCAGGGCCCAAACGTAATATCCGCATATCCAACGACGCGAGACCTAGACACCTACTCCTCGTAAGTGTTTTTCCAGGAACCCCTGATACCATCGTTCCCACCAAAGCCTCCATAGAAAGAGTCAACCATTGGCTATTCTCTGTGAATATGTTCATTTGGATGGGAGCGTCAAGGTTTTAAATCCCTAACAGCCCTATTTGTGAAGTCCACTTTCCAAGGGTGATGGGGCTGGTGTATATCTTCTACACCTTATGGGCCTGTGGGAGAATTCACCTCACTAGAGGTGAGGAGTATAAGAATGATGAGCCACCTCGTAAGTCTATATCAACCAGAAGCAATGCGACACTTCTTCCAGAGCCCACGTATAACAATGTTACTCGGCGGGGAAGGAGGTGGCGGATGTGACTAAACTGGAGAAGGATGCCGAATACCTCGCCAGTGTGTGCCCATGCGGAAAGCTACATTTGAATGCAGTGGAAGTACACACCTCAAAGTATAGAAGCAGGAATCCTACTCATCATCCGTCATGGCGACCGAACATGTCAAACTATTAGCCGGGCCGAATAAATCCACTAGATCCATAATGTTTGTTTCTATTTGTAAAACGTGGCGATAGCCCACTATTTGCAATGTTAACATCGGATGGCGACTTGTAACAGTTTTTTATTCTATAGTCTCAGCATTAGGATTGTATAAAAACCCTCCCAATAGAGGGAGAAAGGATTTAGAGAATTGGATTGGGAAACAATCCCGAGTTGAGGCTCCCATTTGTAAAAGCTTGATACCTGTGTATGAATAAAATTGCAGTGGAAGACTGTCATTCATAGCAGAGATTCTTGTGTTGTTGTTTTTCCCAATAAGTGCTTCTTTACGTGTAAATTGTGTTTCCTTGTTTTCATTCCATTTTGTTTATTGCTTTCATGCCTGCAACATAGGGTATAGTGGTTTAGAATTCATACTTGCTATGCTCCGACTACTGTTCCAGGCATTAATAATGGTTCTTCTAAAGTCCCATGGAATTCATCTCGCCGATGCTCCATGAGATGGACTCTTCTTTCTTGTCCTCCAAAACACCCGCTAAAATATCCTGATTGGGAAATCAATAGCTATCTTGCCTCCGTTTTCTACCTTTCGCCATTATTTCCATCTATAATCGTTTCTTGCGCAAGTTTTGACTCCATTTTCCCATGGTCCTTTAACCCCGATAACCTCACCATGCACCTACCTCAACCCACTTTTCCCTATTCAGGATTCTATCCCCCTGATCATACCGATTGAAAATCCTATGTGGAGTAGGCTTTGGTGACACACAAGACTGACAACCGTATGTGGAGCTACTCCAGTGACGAATGAGAGATCCTTCTCTGACCATGCAGGGATGGAGGTGCAACTAAATTGGTTCTGCTGTTACTCGAAGGCAGGCCTTTCCGCAACGTTGGGCTCATTTCCGGTGCTAACAGGTTCAATATCAGACTGAGGCTATCCTTGATCCGTAGGGTCTTGTCCTTCTAATTTCTATGTTCTTGATCCTTCCGTTGTCTTTTTTGTTTGTTTTTTTTCCTTTTCGACACCTTCTAATCTGAACCCTTCACTTTCTGCCTGCTTTTTCCAGATTTCATCTTCTTCTTTTCTTTTCTTTTCTTCTTCAATCTTCTTTGTTGCTTCTTCAGTACTCGCTTATTTTCTTTGTCTTCTGTTCTCATCAAGTTCTCTACCTCCTGTACTAGTCTATTAGCTTATTCCTGCCTCTTTTTTGCTTCTTCTTCTTCTTGCCTTTTTTGCTTTTCAGCAACTTTTCCTTTACCACCAACGATAGCTATCTTCTATTTGAATCTTCCCCTTAAAGCTATCATGTTCCTATCATTTCGGAAGGTCTCCTCATCCTTATCCTAGAAATTGGTATAATTGAAATGCACTCCAGCTTCTGTGAAATTATCAGCAACTTTTCCCTCATAGTCATTCCTATGGAAATTTATTTCATCGCAATGAAAGTACTCCAATTCCTTTACAAACTTCGATGCATTATTCACCCTAGAAAATTTGTAACTTCCAACAAAAAAGGGCACTGTAGGATAGACTGCCTTCTTCTGCTCAAAAAGGAAACTTCCTATCCCATCAATATACAACTGCCTCACATCCTCCTTGTGAATTACATAGTCTGTGGCATACTTTGGCAGAAGAGAAGGGACTCTCGAACCACCATACATTATTAAGTATAGGCCTTCTTCTATCAGATAATAGCTTTCGTATTCTTGCACAAATTTGAAATATTCATCTGACATACAATTTCTTTCGACCAAGAAAATCAAAGTATATAATGGCATAATGAAATGCTCACAAATCTCCCTATAATGGTTGTAATATTTGTGGGCCCAAAATAATTTATAAGCCGCATACACTAGAGCTCGGTCCTTATCCCAATGGCACTTTAAGTTTGGGAAAGGATGAGTGCACAGAATGCAATCGATCAAAATAGAACTCATGTAAAATTCTTACTTCTTTTGGGACACTCCTCCCAATGCTGCACTTATGCAAGTCGACAAGCTGTTGGATACTATACTTTCCTAGTTAAAAATTGTACCTTGTGTAGCAACAAAATAGATAATTGGTATCCAACCCATTTAAAAAAAAATTCCATTAGCTCTTCCAAATATTTTGTTCAGCATTAAAGAAATGAACTTATATGGAGTACGGAGAGTTGATGTTTCATACTCTCCAGAAGGCCTTATATAGAAGTTTTTTCTTGGTATCATCATCTTCTTGACTATTTCTACCATGTCTAAATTCAGCTCCTTTAACCAACTTTTAGTCAGATAAGTTTGTGTTGTTGGTAAATTATACACGATAGACACATAAGCTGGGCTATATGCAGCATAACCTTGCTTTGTGGTATTTTCCAATATCATCCTTGTAACATCTGCCCTAGGCAGAATCCACCCTATCACCTCTATGCATGGGAACAACTCAGGCATAGTAGCTACTTTCATAAGGGATGATCTTTCAATGTTCACATATATGGGCATATCATCAAAACCAGCATATGGAACACTATGGATTGAAATCATCCTACAACAAATCTCAAAATGATCAAAATCCATTCTCATTCCTCATGACATATTTTTATAAACCTACTAAGTTCCTGCAAGGTCAAATTCACTCCCATAGGGACAAATCATGATCCCCCTGTTGTACATGTGACACAAACCAGAAAAATTTATTCACCCATTGTTCATTCCCCATTGGTGTTGTTGAATCTAGGACATGTGGGAAAGAACTGTGAAACTTCATTGCATGTATGCAACCTTTAGTAATCAGACTTATGGCTACAAATTTTCCATTATTGTCTGGCCCAAATTGGGTGCTCTCATCCCACTCTTCCATGGGAGAGTGACTATCTTTAAGGAACAACTCAAGTTTCCTTGGAAAGAAATCAAGTTCTTGGTTCTCATCAAATCGTTCTACACACTCTTCAAACGCATCCTGAATAGAATGTTTATCATGGTCCACCCACTCATGAGGTTCCTTCATGGATTTTTTTATTCCATTTACCCAATAGGGATGACTCTCAAGAAAGATTGAGGATTCAGTCAATTCTTGCCACTCTTGTTGGAATTGTTCTATCTTCATTTGTGATTCTAAGAGGGCACTTTGAGTGTATCTCAAAGAATCTTGGGTGACCAAAAAATCACCTTTGATATTGTAGTTCTATTATTCATATATGCAAATAATTTCTTCATCATGCAGTGATGCTTCCCGCGATAACTCAACAAGCTCAAACATGTCATTTTTATCTTAAAGAAATTGTGATAAATTACCTTTGGTTGTGGACATTGCTTTCTGGATATTCTCCATGGCTTCAAAGGAAGATTTGTCTTACATTTAAGAAGATTACCAACAAATATTGGACACTAAATCATGAGTGTCATGGAGAATTTTCAGGGCCTCTTGGATCTTTTGTTCATCCATATTCAATGACCCTGCAATAAGATGAGGTTCTTGTAGATGTTCCTCCTCTTCATTTTCCATCCCCGGATCAATTTCATGCAGTGCACTCGAGGTTTTGAAATATGATCCATCTGTTGTTGCTACAATATATTCATATTTTAAGTCCTCAACAAAATAATTTGGGTTGCAACTTAAGTGCTCATTCACCCTTGGTGCACCCGAAATATATTCTCTCAAAGTTTCATCCTTCATACTGCATTCTTTTTTTACACCAAAATTTTGAACCTCATCACTAGGGGGCTCAACCATTCTAAAATTTTCAGTGGAAGTGGCGACCATATTAGATTTACACAATTACACATAAAACTCAGAATTTACTAACTCTCCATGTGTCATGTTCTCCTCCTTATGTAGTGTAATTATGATGGCTTGTTCACCCACCCATTTCTCTGCTTCACACCCTAGTGGTGTGGCCTTGATTCCTTCTTCCATATGTGGCTCCTGAGGTGACTCTAACTCTGATTTTTAATCATCTTTTGGATATGATACAAAATATTTATCTTCGGCCATACATAATCCCACATATTGAGAAGTGATCGGGAGATCACCCACCAAGAAGCTTGAAGTGCATTCCTCTTCAATTTCTCGTCTTAGGCAACCACCTTGTGGTGATTTGCACTTCACCTCATGGATCTTTTATTTTCCTTGATCACTTGAAGAACTAAGTGAATCATGTCCCTTTTCCATGATTGAGAATGGGTTTGGGTGTAAATTTGAGCATATAGATCTGTAGACAAATACACAACTCACAAAGAAGATCTCACAATTTACTCAGCAATTGAAGAATGAAACAGTGCAAAAGGCTTGCAGCTGTGAATGCTTCCATTAATCAAAAAGGTAATTCAGATGATAATTACAATAATGTAAAATGGATTTAATAGCCACAAGCAATTCGAATCCACATGAGGAATTTCGAATTGATTAGACTCTACTTGACTGTAGGTAATCAAGACTTTGTCTAAATCACTATCGGAGGACCCAGTAGTTAACTGTCCTTGTCTAAATCATAACCGGAGTTCATAAGAGCCTTAAAACACAACCAAGTGTTACATTTAGTGTTGACTAATGGTTAATTGATTGTGGTAGGTTAGAAAAGCGCCCCACATGTGTGAAATCAATTAAACCTAGCGCTAACTGAATGTAGAGGGCTAGAACTGATTGTAACTGACTCCTAACTTGGCTTGACTAGTCATCAACTGAAGTGAACTGACCTTGATTTGTTTCAGCACTCCCAGTTACTTCCTAAATTGTAGGGATTGATCTAGGAGACTCCTAAACTTATGCAATCAAGTGCAATAAGTGGCAATGAGCCTCAATTAGTGTTCCCCACACTTTGGTAACTAAAACATGTGCCCCAATTAGGTCAAGTTTACCCAATGGTGCTAATGACTATAAATAGACTGGATGGACTCCCGATTTAGACATATGAACAAATTTGGACAAGAGAGAATTAATAATCCTAAAACCCCCCCTGAATGCTAACTTGGACAATCTGTGGGCCCTGGTAACTAAGACCATAGGTCACCCATTACATCAAGTAAAATAAAGTAACTGCTCAATACAAGAAGCTAGGGAAAAAACCACATGGGAAAAAATCCCTCCTTCTATATAAGTAGGTATAATCAGGTCTCAAGTTTGAAAACCTTGAAAATATGTTGCTGCAATCTTCATCTCTATGAGGTAGTGAAGCAGCATGCATGGTGTGCTGTGCACAGGTATTCTGGGGCTTGGCATGTAGACTTCTCCTTTTTCTCCAAAACTGATGATGGAAGGAAGGAGGAATGCAACTTTTGTCTCTTGCTGAATGAAGAGGTGTATGATCATATCCATTCTTATGAATGCAGTAAGACTGAGCCCTTGCCATATTGCATCTTACAGGAAGTCTATTACATCTCTCTGAAGGAGGAAAAATAGTATGGAATAGCGCAAGAGTCTTTCCTTTCTAAGTGTCAGTTGATTTTCCAATCATCTTCCTAGATTCCAGTTTGGAAGTAGGGACTGAATCTAGATCTGAGTCACCCTAAATCTTAATGTCATAAACTGATATAGATGGATCTACAATACTAGTAGAACCTGTAAAAGAAGTAGATGCAATGGTTTTACCTTCCCTTGCAGGTGGCTGCTGAGAGTGCATTGGTTCTGAAGGAGCCATGAAATGTGAGAACTCATATGCTCTTGAAGAATGATTCGCAATACCCTTTTCTATGATGCTCCCAGTAGAGATATCTATGATCTCCACTGAGTCAGGACCAAATATCACTCGCTTTGGAGATCCAGTATGGGTCATCTGATAGACAGATAACAGGTTTGAAGCTAGGGAGGGAACAAACAACACATCTTTGAACCTTCCATGTTCAAGTTGGATAGAGCCCTTCCCTTTGGTTTGGATTTTACTGTTATTTCCCATCTGAATACTAGGACCATCAAAGGACTGAAAAGAAGAGAATGATTCTATGGATGCAGCCATATGGTTGGAAGCTCCAGAATCAATGAGGAAGGCAGGTGTTGATGTGTAGCAAGCTTTTAGTGCATGTCCTTTCCTTGGGTATTCTTCTTCTTCTTCTTCAGAGTCTTCCTTCCTTGCACTAGAAGGTACAGAAATGTTGTGCCTTTTCAAAATAAGTGTCATTTCATCAAGTTGTCTTCTCATATAGGATCTTTCTGAATGAAAGCCCCTTCCACAGTAAGGGCAGAGGACCTTGCCTTTGCCATTCTTCTTGCTTCTCTTCGAACTTGAAGGTTCTTTTGACTGTTCAGACTCATCTCTTTGCTTCCCTCTATCATTCGCTACCTTATCTCCTCTTGCAACAAGAGCTAGATCTTTGGGAGATCGAATGATCCCCATTTGGATCAATTTATCATTCTCAGAAATAAGAGATTGAATGAAATCATTAAGAGTGGGCATCTTCCAATTTGGATTAGTGAGCCTTACTGTTTGGAAGGTGGAAACAAAGAATGAGTAGTCTGAATTGAGATTTGTGAGAATAGCAAGAATGAGCTGATCTTCATCCTTATTCACTTTGCATTGCTTCAACTGATATATCAAGTTCTTGAACTTCGAGAAGAATTCATTTAGAGATTCGAAATCTGATGGATTGAGAATAATCAGATTATTTTCTAGCTGATGGATCCTCATCTCATCATGCTTATCAAACAAGGAAGAAAGCTTGTCCCAAACCTCCTTGGGAGTTTCCAAGTCTTGGATGTGAAATTGAAGATCCCTAGAGACTAAGAATTGTGTAAGTCCAATGGCTTCATCAAGCTTGTTCATGTACTTAGCTTTGTCTTTATATGATTCTGGCTCTTCCTCTGTTTCTTCTATGAGTCTGAAGAGATGCTTGGTGCGGAGCAATACTTTCATGTCTTCCTTCCACTGGTGATAATTGAAGGGAGTGAGAGGCTCTATTTGATGAGCCATTTCAAAGTAAAAGGAAGAACTGAGCTGCTGTAGCGAATGCAATGAGAAGTAGAGGCTGCTTGTAGCAAATGCTGTAAGAAAACCTAATAACTTGTCACACAATCAAACAAACAAAATGATCCGGTTGGAGATCTGAGGAGGAGAGGAGTCTTGTCCACCGAGGCTCTAATACCATGTAAATTTGAGCATATAGATCTGTAGACAAATACACAACTCACAAAGAATATCTCACAATTTACTCAGCAATTGAAGAATGAAATAGTGCAAAAGGCTTGCAGCTGTGAATGCTTTCATTAATCAAAAAAGTAATTCCGATGATAATTACAATAATGTAAAATGGCTTTAATAGCCACAAGCAATTCGAATCCACATGAGGAAGTTCAAATTGATTAGACTCTACTTGACTGTAGGTAACCAAGACTTTGTATAAATCACTATCGGAGGACCCAGTAGTTAACTGTCCTTGTCTAAATCATAACCGAAGTTCATAGGAGCTTTAAAACACAACCAAGTGTTACATTTAGTGTTGACTAATGGTTAACTTACTGTGGTAGGTGAGAAAAGCGCCCCACATGTGTGCAATCAATTAAACCTAGTGCTAACTGAATGTAGAGGGCTAGAACTGAATGTAACTGACTCCTAACTTGGCTTGACTAGTCATCAACTGAAGTGAACTGACCTTGGTTGGTTTTGACACTCCCAGTTGCTTCCTAAATTGTAGGGATTGATATAGGAGACTCCTAAACTTATGAAATCAAGTGCAATAAGTGGCAGTGAGCCTCAATTAGTGTTCCCCACACTTTGGTAACTGAAACATGTGCCCCAATTAGGTCAATTTTACCCAATGGTGCTAATGACTATAAATAGACTGGATGGACTCCCGATTTAGACATATGACCAAATTTGGACAAGGGATAATTAATAATCCTAACATTGGGCCCTAATCCTCCTCTTCATCTTTCCTATCCAAAATATTTAGACCAACATGTCCTTCTTCTTTTCCTCATCCATACTTCTATTAGAAGCACTACATGTTTCTTCCTCTGTAAGGTTCATGACCTTCTCCTTCAAAGGAAGTTTTGTCAATGGATATTTCTTCTCCAAGAAAGTTGATGAAACTTTACTCTGGAATAGTACTCATTTTCCCACTTTTGTCAGATATGCTAGGAGAACACTCAAAAAATCTCATAATGCTTGGACCAACATATTTCTTTGTTGCATCTTCCTTTTTGGCTTCTCTTTCTTCTTCCTTACACACATAGTTGGAACAACTTGGTTCCTCTATGGGTGATTTGCTGCTCTTGAAAGAATAATCATCTACATTCTTGGGCTCAAATCCAAATATGAAATAAAAATAATATTTGAAAGGAAT
This sequence comes from Pseudotsuga menziesii, assembly GCA_001517045.1. Lineage (NCBI taxonomy): Eukaryota > Viridiplantae > Streptophyta > Pinopsida > Pinales > Pinaceae > Pseudotsuga > Pseudotsuga menziesii. The sequence continues at coordinate 64,206 of LPNX010771992.1, read as the reverse complement.
GGATTTACAAATCACTTCCCCCAAGAAAAGAGACTCTTTGTAGTGGTGGGACAAGTTTTCAGCTGCATCTATCATCTTTGCTAAATACTTCTTAGGATTAGACATGAGTAGTTAAAAATTTCTTTCTCCATACTCCATATGGTCATAAAAGTAACCATCCCTCTCTCTTGACATTTGAATCCCATCATTAACATAGATCACCTCTTCTTCTTCAACAAACTCATCAAAGTCATCATCTTCAACTACTGGCACAACCCTCATGGTTGCAACTTGAATTGGTGACCTGCAAAATTAGTCAATAGAGAGCCTTCTTTCCACATGAGTGAAGGAAAGTTCTCTGATACCACCATAATATCCTTGATCTTATATTCAGATCAGAATATTGACTTTCTGCAAATTAGCTTAATGTTTAACAATAAAACTTACAAACAACTAGTCGACTTTTGGAAGCTAAGCAGATAAGGGAAAATGACTGATACTTTTGGTCACGGGGAAGCGAGAAGAGGAAAAATAATAAAGGGAATAATAGTACTGATATAGTGTCTTCCCTAACACATTTATATCAGGTATCATTGAATTTTCGGAGTCCGCTCCGCGGAAACCTACTTCCATGCTGCTGGGTCACCTAACCGTGAAACTAGCAAGCACTTTTCTCATATCCAAAACTAGAGGCTTTGGAGAAATGATTTTGATTGGTAATAAATTTATCAGACATGTATATAAAGGTATATTCAGGTTTTAAAAAATTATGGACAATCACAAGGCATATTAAGGGTGGAACTATGAAAACTAGTTACCACGACTGTGCAACTAGTCAAGATTCAATGTGTTCCAAAGGAAATAAGAGAGGTACTCGAATTCGGTTTTAAACATGGAATAGTCATAATTATGGTGATAAATAATGTTCAGAACATAAATTAAAACAAATTGATTTTTTTTGGTACATAAAATGCTTCGAATTAAAAAAGTAGTCATTTTAGCCATGAATTCTAGGTAGGGTGTAAAAGATTGATACAAAACTTAGTCAAAAAAGATCATAATGTTATGAAACTTGAAAATAATGTAAATAATATTATATCAGAGCCATGAGAGTCGAAATAATTCTCATAATATTCACAGAAGTCACCTCTCATAGCACAACTCCAAAATTATGACTCAAGTGCTAGGAAACCCAAGAATTTCGATCTCTGAATCTCACAAAATTTAGGAATGAACTGAACTTGGTATGAATATGGTATTGAAAAGTAAATTAGACATAATTGTACATATCATATCATACATATGTCTAAATATGAATTACATAACTCCAAAATTGCTAGAAATCCATAGAACATAGACAAGGAGAAAAGAGGAAGGAGGGAGAATTTGATCTCTGAACTTGGTGATGATGATTCTGAACTTTATATTTGACTTGATAAGCTTCAGAATTCTGTTATTACATCAGAAATAGGACTAAATACCTCTCAAAGCATCATGGAAAAATCTATCTTCTTCTACACCAAAAACTAGCTCTAGAAATCCATAGGAAGCTTGGAGATTCGAATAGGTCACCCATGAGTGGACATACTTTCCTTTCTTTGATTTGCTTTGGCTTTCTTTATTTTTCCTCTTTTTATGACTTTCCTTCTTTTCTGAACTTTCTTGCTTTTCATACTTTCCTGATTTTCCTGTTTTATCCTGCTTTCTGGATTTATGCTGCTTTTCCTGAAATTTTCCTCTTTTCTCATTTTTGGCATCATTTTTGGACTCTAGTGCTTACTTGAATTCTACTCCAAGTAATTCATCCAACCTTATCCACTAATTTGAATAGGTGGGCCAATTTCTCCATTTATTTAGCATAACAAATAAAAAATTTAATTGCACCAATAGTATTAAATTCTCCATAAATATTTATTCCAAGTGGGTAGCAACTATGGATAAATTTAAATGCACACTCCAAATTAATTTATTTGCCTCATCTTAACCCCTCATTAATTATTTAATTCAATATGTCACTAGGATCCATGGGGTTCAATCTGCTTCATGGTGCTATTAAAATGCGAACACGACAACAAATCTCAAAATGATCAAAAGCCATTCTCATTCCTCATGACATATTTTTATAAACCTACTAAGTTCCTGCAAGGTCTAATTCACTCCCATAGGCTTCCTCCAATTGATGCTTGATGTTTAGTAACCTCCATGACACTTATACTTCTCCTCAACCCTTCATCTTCCTCCAAATTTGAGTTGCTTCCACCTAGCCCCAAATGCGCCCTCTTGTAGGATATTTTTATCCCTAACATGTCATAATGTCATAGGTCTGCAATCAGGTATGAAATCAAGTCTGACTTGTCATAGAATATTCCATCATTGTTGTCATAAAACGCGGGGAAACTCTCTCTAAATGGCACCTAGTTTCTTCCTAGGCTCTTCCTCTTCTATGAAAAGTTAATCCTCCTCGCCCATTCAAATCCTTGGGCTCATGATATGTTATTTGAAACCTCTTCACCTTCCAAGAACGTTCCACCATTCATCATTTTGAATTTGGGGTTACGTCATGACTTGTGTAAGGAAGAATCTAGACACCCAAGGTCTCCATGAACCTCCAAATGTCCTTATGAAGCAATGCCACTTTAATTTCTCCATATTTATCATTTGTATGACCCAAATTAACATGTAAATTACAAACTAAATTTCTCTTGAGTCCCATATCTCCCTTATTTCAATATTTAATGCCTCCTCCCTAACCTAGGTAACTAGTAGGTGGGTGAAACTTCGTCAACTAGTAGACTCATTGGGATGGGGACAAGACATTAGATAGAAATTTAGATTTTGGTCAAGAGGATATTGAAAAAATGAACAATATGACTTCACATTCCCTTCATTTTCTCAATTTGATAAAAGTTGAACAAAATTTGGCTTTTGATCATCTTGATTGTGGCTAGGAATTTCCTCTTAATCCTTTGTCAATTTCTACTACCTCTTAGTTGGTAAGCAATCTAGTATGATCTATCCAAGGCCATCGATAATACTATTTGTAGTCTAAATAAAGGATCACACCTAAACATTATAGGCTTTCAATTTCACAATTACAAGTTTTGTTTGGAGCAGTAATGAAAGAATAAAAGGGCTCCATCTTCCTATTTATAGGTGACTGTGATAAGGTTTGTTTATCAGTCTTGTAAAATATACCAAGTCTTTATGTTAACACAAAAAATTGTTCACCTAGCTCTACATGACCTAAACCTCATACATACATCATATTCCTACCATATTTCCCTTACTTTTGACCTTCACAATTGTATTTCCACAAAAAATGGTCCAAAACGTTATTATTTACAATGCTTTTTTTTCACTCTTTCCAAAAAAGGGGTCAAAATCGTAAAAAAGGTTCAAAAACCCTAAAAAGGGTGTAAAACCCCTAAAAGAGAAAAAAGCATAGGAAAATACCATGGGTAACCACATTGGGTCAAGAAACCCTAGGTCCATTTTATAAATACATTGTGAAGGGACCTCCCAAAATACCTTTTTTCCCATTTTCATTTCGTGAGTACATTGGGACACCTTTTGCTCTTAGGTATTCACACACCTTTTGCCACCATCTCATTGCCATAGCATTCCCACTTAGTACGTTGAGACATTCTCCGTACTCACCTAGAGAACCAGCCTATGGAGATGGAGAACACTTCCGAGATGACCACGGTGGACCACGTTACAAGAAACAAGTTTTCCATGAACTCTCCCTTACAGTCCCATTGATGTAAGGCTGGTTCTTTTGCACGTAACAAGGGAGAAATCCCTGTTACAATTTTGGTGACTTCGTTGGTTGATCCTCTTGGATCCTTGTTTTTCAGGTTAGCTATGGGTTCATCTTTAGTTTATTCCTTCATCCGTCACTGATCAAGCCCCCACGTGGTTGATACAAACCTTCACGACACCAATGCCTGCCCCCCTTAGCCCCTGCCAGTTCTATTTTTCTGATTTTTTCCTGTTCGGCACTAGTTTCTCTTATCGGGCCACAGGCTGTGACCCAGTCACTCCTTTCTGTTCGATAAGCACGACATAAGTCACAACCTTAGCCCTAATATGTGTGACCTAGATCACAGAGTCAGATCGCGCTTATCCCGGCTAACAGAGAGACCCCAGTCACCCCTATGACCCTGTTTTGAGCGACTTATTCGCGTCTAATCCTCTGTTAGGAGCGACTTGGTTGTTCTTTTTCCATATCTCCTCTACCCCTATTCTATGCGACTCATATCGTGTCTATTCCTATGACAGGTGTGATTGTCAGTTTACAGTCTTCTTTCTGTACCCAGTTCAAACCCTTTTCTATCCCAAACCTCTATCTAGGCCTGCTTTTCTATCCAGCTCTGTTCTGTTATAGTCCATTGCTAGTTTCCTACAAAAATTCCCTTGTCACTCATTCATTTCAAGGTTGGAAGGAATTTTTTTACATACAAGTGCACACACACTCACACCATTAAGTGAACACGCTCAGTTTATGACCCCGAGCAGATCCATTAAAAAGAATCAATTAACATAATAACATTCAGATTGGGAAATAAGTCCCATCCACTTAACTATGGGAAGTACTTGGGCATAGCCCTAAAACTCATTGTGAGGAGTACCACAGGAACCCTAAGTAGCTAGTGATTGAGAGGACCTTCCAAGCTAAAAGGGAAACAACCCCCACTGGATTAACTAGTTCCCACCTGTGAGGAAAATCAAGATCTCTCATTTATGGAAAATCGATTATCAGTTTTACTTGAACTGTGGAATGAGGGGTGCTGCCCCAATACACAAGCCATCAAACAACATTGGTGATTGTGTGACTCCTTTTGAACCATTAGGAATTCGATTAAACCCATGGTCCATATTCATTTCCCAACACTACACTAAGCCATCATTTCTCCACCATGTTATTCCTATATTCTTAGGGGGAACACCCCTCACTTCAGTTCTTTGAACCATCACCGTCGAAGACATCTTTGACATCACTCACCACCCTCGGAGCTAGACACAGCCTCTGAGTCCGATTCAAACTCCTACCATTTCGAAACCATTTTGTTCACTGCCCCATCTATCCCCATGGCTATCACACATCCAGATCCCTTCCATGGAGGGATAGTTGGCGGTGGACCTATGTCCTTTAGACCCATCACCATGGGTATACCTTCTATTGGGCCCATCACCAAGTCACAGGTTGTTTTTGGTACTCTACCCATTAGTGGTGGCCCCGCACCAACTACCGTAGTTCCTGCCATCCCACCTTTTATACCTGGGGCCAGTGGCCCTTCCACATCTATTCTAGCTATCCCTGCTATGTGAAGTCAAACTCACCAACCCTCAGTCATATATGGGAACTACGTTCCTGCAACCACCGACACCATTACTGGTCCCTCCTGTTAACACCTGCATTTAACAAAAGAAATATAAGACCAAGGGAGGTAAAATTGTGTTGTTTAAATACTTTGGTTTAAATATTACAGTACAAAAGTGACATAATGGTCTAAAGGGAAGCCAAGTTAGCAAAATCCTAGGCTATGATCGAAAGAAGGAGCCAATCCATGGATGATACTCCCTCCGCCTTTCAAAACATGCGAGGAGGATAGCAGAAGTTCGGGCCTTTAGCCGCCTGCACAAATCAAGGGTTACAAATTGATCCGGGGACGATCTGCAGTTCATAACAAATCCGAAGGGAGAAAGTACAAGTTAGTTAAAGAAATGGGAGCTGGCAGAATCACATATATTCCTCTCGATCCGACGGTGGAGGGACGAAATCGGATCACATCGGTGGCTGGGATTGATTTCGCAGCCGGAACCTGCACGGCGGATAAGCACCAGAGCTTTCAGCGGAAGGGGTACGTGGAGGTTAATCCGATGGCCGAGGATTAAAGACAGCGTGGATCGACGGCCATTTTGATTTTCGGGGGATGAACATGCACGCGGGATAACCTTTGAGCCACCCAGCGAAACTCATTATTTGCTGCTCGATCCAACGGTTGGGGATCAGAGGGTAATAGATCAACGGCTAACAGTGATTCCGGGATGGAAACTTGCGCACCGGATAAACTCACATCGCCCAGCGAAATGTGGTACGTGTCACATGATCGGACGGTTGACAAGCGCTGGGCAATCCCATCAATGGCCGGAAAGAATTCCGGAGGAGGAACAAGCGCAGAGTATAATCCCGGATTGCCCGGCGGAATCGGGTACGTGGTGCTTGATCCTACGGTGTGGAGCTGAAGGCAGATCGCATTAACGGCGGGAAGTAATTCCGCTGATCTAAGTGGCCCGACAGATAAAGCAAAGGATCCCAGCGAAATTGAGTGGGCGCCACATGATCCAACGACCCGCCCATAAAGGAAGATCAGATCGACGGCTGTAGATGTTTTCGGAACCCAGAGTTGCACGGTAGTTAAGGTCAGACGGCTCAGCGAAATGTGGGACGTGGCGTTTAATCCAATGGTGAGGGGTGGAAGTACGTCACATCGATAGTCACGAGCGACCCCGGAATGGAAACTTACACGGTGCTTAACGCCAAGATGCCCGACGGAAAAGGACACGTGGTGTACGATCCGAAGGCCAGGAATTTGCACAGAAGAGATCAAAGGTCGGAAATGAACCCGGAGGAGACAGATGCACGACTGTTAGAGATAAGTAGTGGTTGTGGAAATAAATGCTTCCCACGTGTCAAATCGGGGCGGTCCTATAAAGGCAGAATTGACCTCTTCTGCGATTATTTTATTGCTCGGGACTCGGCGAAAAGGACCTGTCGATTTGGGTGCTTCCAGTTGTCAGTACCAGACGCACTCCGAACACGCGCCTTCACAGTGAGGCAGGTAGGACCTTGATCATGTAACTTCTTCACCCAATTATTATTATAAATTGAGAAATGGACCAACAGAGCGAAGCTTCTGTGTCTGGTCGGGTCCCGGATGAAAGGGAAGAATTCTTGGTAGATAGACACAGAGGTGTCTGCGACCCTTTCCTGTCTACAGGAAGTGTGTCTGGCAGCAAATAAAGGTTATGGTCTTATTTTTTGCAGGGAAATGATGTTCTAAATGTGTGCAAGTTATTTTTATACTTTTTCGCCCTGGAGCAAACCCTCCACTTCCCTGAATTTGCCGAATGGTGCGCAGTAAATTATTCTCCCTCTCAGAGGGTGATTGTGAGTCAGTCCGCATCTAGGATATTGTGTAAAATTGATGCTTCAGTAGTAAGAGAAAATCTTAGTTTGCCCGAAAGTTACCCTGGAAACCGTGAGTCTGTAAATGAAGCTGTCCTTGCTGAGTTTTTCCGAAGTTGCCCAATCGATGCTCGCTCTCGATTCCTGTCAAGTATCTTGAAGGAAGGTCGGTCCCTGGAAGGCCTTTCCTTACCTTACCCCTTGCATGTTTTTAGAACTGAGGCGCAATTGGTAATGTCTTTGGTTTGTCAGGTGTTAGGTCTAGATGACGATTATCGTATAGGGGATGTTATCCTTGGTTTCCTGTTAAAAGTAAATTCTTTGAGTCCCGAGTCCCAGTCAGTTCCTGTACTTAATTTAGACGAGTATCTTGCCAAAGCAATCCATCTCCAGCTGACTGAATTTCCCAAGGTCCAGTTTTTTAGGTTTCAAACACACTTACTTAACATGTTGATATGTTCCAATGTTACCGAATTGAAGTTCTTGAGTACTCTGTCCTCTTCTGATTTGCAAAAGCAAATCCACCTGATCAAATTTGCCAATTCAATCATGTCCGAAATATACAGGATGTTGTTTGATGGAGAATTGCCCCGGGTCTTCGATGAAATGAAATATTTGATGCAGTCTTCACCCGAAGGTCGGGTGGGAGACTGGTTCCTGTACAAGGATTACACTGTTTTGAGAGTGTACGGCTTTACCGGTCAGCCTTATAGGTTGCCTTCTTTTTTAACTCCAAGGATTTTTGCTTTGGATTTTATGAGACAAAGGTTGTTATCAGAGGAGGAGCACTTCGGTGCTTTCCGAAAATCTTTGAATATTAAATTTCCTTTTAAGGTCGGCCCTTTCATTTTTAAAGGCAAAGGTGCCCTGAAATGTATAGAGAGACTGATGGAACCTATGGATTTCATTAAGGATGTAAATATGAACTACGACCCTCACCAGGTGATATCATTAAGAAAGCAAGCAAACAGGAACAAACCGTTGGAGCATCAAGCTGTTGAAGGGCTAGCTGAAACAATTAATTTGCTCCAATTCACTGACGAGTCCAAAGATGAGACAGAGGCACATCCTGCACCTCGTTCAGAGACCCAAATCACGGAGGGTGTCAGTGTTGCTGTCAAGAGGATTTTGGCCGAAGCCGAGAGTATGGATATGGAGGAAGAAACATCCCATAAGAAGGAGAGGCTGCTCGTAGGAGGCGAGATCGTGGATGAAGGGGCGTCCGGAGTTTTCAAAAAGGTTGCTTTGGTTCCCCTGAAGACAGTACAGGTCAGTCAGTTTTCTTTTGGAGATTCAGAAGGTGACGGTAACAGTCCAGAGTCCGGCCCCTTGTTTAAATCAAAAGAAGAGCTCAAGATGAGCTACCTAGAAAAGAGGAAGAAATCCCTGGAGGAGACGAGAAATCTGCTCCCGAGGGTAAGGAACTTGCATAGTTCTAAAACATCTCTAGTTTCTGCTAGAGATGTAGAGAAGAATACTTTCAAGATGGCCATTGTGAATGATAAAAGAATGTCTGAAATAGAAATCCATCTGGACAAAATCAGTACTCCAGACAAGATACAGTTGCACAAGCAAACCAGCGACATTCTTTATTCAGACCTGTTGCAAGCCATGATGACGATAAATAAGTTGCAAGCATTGGTAGACAAGTTGGAAGTCCAATTGAGACATGAGAAAGTGGAAAACAAATCAAATGTTGTTCAGGTGAAAAAATTGCAAGCAGACATCGCCAGCTCAGACAATACCCAGGCCGTAAAGAAGCTGTTAGAAGAGAAAGATAATGCCCTACAAGTTTTGAAAAAGAGGTTGAAGATGCCAGGCTCAGAACATGTCCAATCAGCTGAATTGCTAGTCCTCCAGGAGGAGAAAGATAAAATCCATCAGGAAATGATGGAATACAAAGGGAAGGATGGAGAGGTACAAGAGGAGAAGGATAAGTGGAATGCCGAGAAGGAAGAACTACTGTCCCAAATTTCCATGATGAAGAAAGACCAGACTGTGGAAAAGGAGATTATGGATGAGCTAATAAGCCAAACCCCTGCCGGTGACGACTTATCTATTGTAGATATCCGAAAGCCATTAGCTGATTGTTCTGCAGATGACCTGTTGGAGTCTATGTCCCAAGTGAGTTTAAGGGAGGAAACTATTAAGGAATTGCAAGCTGAGAATGAAAAGGTAAAAGCCGAGTTAACCAAGGTAAGCGAAAGCAGAATGCATCTCTTACAGGATAGGAGCCAATTACAGCAGAAGGTTGATGAACTGAAAGAAAAGTGTATTGGGAAGGGCCCCCTTCAGGGGCCAAAGCACATCATTTGGGACACCCTAAGTATTGAAGTTACCAATTTTAGGCACTACATTAATTATATTGATGATTTGTGTGGATTGATAGATTCAGCTCAGAAAAGATTGAGAGTGGTAAATGAACACATGGCGAAAAGACCTCTCGCTACAGCCCAAAACACCTTGGATTTCCTGAATTCATTAAAATATCAAAAGTTGCATGACATGGGCATAAAGGACAGAGTCTCAATAGTCCTGTCAGAAAAGAAAATCATTCACAAGCACCTGTTAATGAAGATTTTTCAGGACAAATCAGAAGAATTAATGGTACAGGTCAACAGGTTCAAAGAAGAGTTTGAAGGGCTGTTCGAAGACGGGTTGCCATGCTTCTGGAACGAAAAGGGTTGAATGCTCTCGCAGGAACATTATAATCACCTGATTGTCAGGGCTCGTATGGACCATTCAAAGTTTAATGAGCTGGAGAAGAGCCTGTTGGGACAAACCATTGTGGACATGCTAACTGAAGATTTCAAAGTCCTGCAGAAGTTCACAGCTACCAGAACCAGATTGCCTAAAAAGTCCTACGAAACATACATGGAGCTCGAGGTAGCCATCCGGGAAATGATGGAAAGCGACACCCCAAGTTTCGAACAGTGGAAGGCTGTAGAGCGGCTGGGGAAAACAAAGTTTACTCTTCCTCCATAGGAAACAAGTGGCAGATACCGTGGAGCTGATGGGGCAAAGACTTGGAGCTGATTTGGCAAAAGACGTGGAGCTGTTGGGGCAAAGACATGGGGCTGTTGGGGCAAAGATTCGGAGCTGATGGACCAAAGTTTGTTATCCAGTTGTTTCATGCTTTATGATCGGTTAGGAATGGAATTGTAACAACTTCCTAGTGGTGTAGGATTTCAGTTACAAACTCTAATTTACGCCGGTCATTCTGTTATTGATCTGCTGGAGGCAGACTTATTATTTGATCTATAAATTTGTATCTCTTTTATGGGATGGGGGTTGGAACCCATCAAATGAAGTAATTTGTGGAGAACATATCTGTTTCATTTTTAATACCAAATGAATGCATGAGAGTTCTTTTTTCAGAGATTCATGTATCATTGACATTGCAGTCCGTGCTTTCTTTCTCTGTGTGATTTGTAATTTTTCCTATGCAACGCTCCATTCTGTTTTTTCTGTCGTATCTGGAACACAGTGTTTGATGTTTAGAATTCATATGCTTATGCTCTATTCATCGTTTTAGGTATTATATGATCTTTTCTACCAAAGTTGATATGGAATTCGTCTTAGACGCTCTGTATTGATGGGTTGTTCTCTCATTTCTTCTATTTTCACCCTGACAAATGAAATGACTGCAATTATGTGATTATCTTGCCTTTGAAAAATCCTGTGTATGCATTTTGGGAATATTTTTATATGTATATGACTCCGTCGCCTAATGGATATGTGATTGTTTCAACCAAATAAATAAACCTTTAAATATTGTTACCGTTTGGTCTTGCAATTTGTGAAGTTCATGTTGAGAGATCCCTCTCTGGGAGAAATTACCAATATCTTCCTAAAGTGGTTTTGCTGTTACCTCGGGGTGTGCCTTTTACAACCTAGGTACATTCTGAGTGCTAACAAACTGGCGCCGTTGCCGAGGACGAAAGTGCATATCTGCCTCGGGAGAACGACAAAGATTAAGAGAGATTTCTGTGGGCAAACAGGAGTTTCGGAAACGAAAGGAGGTTTTGAGTCTTTTCATGAATTCTCAAGTAGATTCATGAGGGCTTATAATTCTATTCCAAAGGATATAAAGCCTTCTCCTGCAGCTGCTAAACTGCATTATGCTGGAGCTTTTGATAATGATTTTGATTTTTCACTACGGGAGAGGAAATCAGCACCCCTTGCTGCCATGTTTACTGATGCCCTAGAAGTGGAGGCTAACATGATGGCAAGTGGAAAGATGAAACACAGAGATGTGGATAGGAGGAGGAAAGAAGAAAATGTACCTTCTACTTCATCTTCTGCTGCAGATGTTAAGTTTGACATAATACTGAAGACTATGGAGAAGTTGATGGACAAGTTAACCATGGACACTAGGCCTTTCAACAGAGAGCAAGGAGATCCCTAGATCAGGAATATGAATTTCAGAAGACCCAATCCCCCTGCTCCACCCCAGAATAGGCCAAGAGATCAGAGAAATCCAAGAAACCAAGAAGAACAGCCCATCCGCCCACCTTTCCCTGAAAATTATGTTGGCGATGAAGAGGATCCACCGGAAAATTAGATCCACCTGTTCGGGGAACAAGATTCAGAGATATATCTCACTGAAGAAGAACATAATATGTTCGCACAGGAAGATGCAAATGAAGAATTCGAAAATGAGTCATATCAGAGAGGTTATTTACATGCGATGGATGATGTTCAAAGGAAAATGAGGCTAACGAACAGAGATGTTCCTATAAATAAAGGGAAGGCAAATCCAAGTCAACCTTCCTCTAGTTCCTTGAATGTAGATAAAGGAAAAGAAACACAACAAGAGCCCTCTGTGAGTAGAGAAGTTCAGAATGATATACAGAGGGATAAAGTAATAAAAAAGGCGACTCCGATTGAGGTAGAAAAGATTAGTGCTGGTTTTAACCTGCAAAATGAGCTGTCTAAAATGAATATCTCTGTTCCATTTAATGAGTTATTGAGAAACACTGAATACAGAGATACTATTTCAAAAATGGTCAAAGACCAAGGTGAAGGGCAGGCCGACATTTTAAATTTGAATGATGATAATCTTGCCATATCATTTGGATCAAAAGCTGAAAATTTAGAGGGTGAAGAGGTGCCTCCCTTCTACTTAAGTCTGAAGGTGCTCGACAAAGTGGTCCACAATGCCATGTTAGACTCCGGGGCGTCACATAATCCGATGCCCAAAGGAGTGGTAGAGAGTTTAGGATTGGAGGTAACAAGGCCCTATAAAGATCTGTACTCTTTTGATTCCAAGAAGGTAAAATGCTTAGGACTAATTAAGGATGTGGTGGTAACCCTAAACAAACTGCCTTCTAAGACAATAGTCATGGATGTCGTAGTGGCAGACATCCCGCCCAAATTTGGGGTATTGTTGTCAAGATCTTGGACTTCCAAGTTGAAAGGTAGCTTGCAGATGGACATGTCATATGCTACCATCCCAGTTCCAGATGGGAGCAGAAGGCTGTATAGCGAGAAAAGAACTCCTTATGTGGTTAGCAGTCAGGATAAGCCCAAAGTCCATCATATATATGCTGTTGACACTGATTTGGGATCTTCCCTTTTCTTTAATGATGCTGCCCCACATGATTTGGAAGCTGCCTTGCAAAAGAAATCTGAAGAACAGGAGAAGTATGAGGTGAATAAAGAAAAAGAAGTTTTGGAACAGCAAGCTCTGGAAGAAAAACAGAAAAAAGAAGGCCAATGGATCATGTATTTTGATGGATCTATTGCAAAGGTTGGTGCTGGGGCTGGTGTCTACATCATTTCTCCTATCCATGATTTCAAAGCTTTCTCATACAAATTGCTATTTGAATGCACTAATAATGTAGCAGAGTATGAGGCCTTGTTATTGGGGTTACATGCTTTGAAGGGTCTGGGGGCTCAGAGGGTCAAGATCTTGGGAGATTCCGAATTGGTGATAAATCAGGTAAATGAGAGTTATCAAACTAAGCATCCTCGGATGAGGGCTTACAGAAATGAAGTATGGGATATGCTTGGTAACTTCTTTACAGAGTATATAATCCAGGTGGTTCCCAGGGTTGACAATATGGTGGCTGATTCCTTAGCAGTAGCCGCTGGAAAATTTGAAACTCCAATGACCAATCAGAAGGAATACCAGGTGGAGATTTTGAACAGACCCTCTATCCCAGACAATTACAAATACTGGCAAGTGTTCGAAGATGATATGCAGATCCGGAGGTTTCTAGAGTTGTCAGGAGAGTTTGTGAATACTCAGGTTGAAAATGAAAATGGTAATGATAGGACCCCCGAAGATGATGAGGAAGTTGAGTCAGAAGAAGACGCTAAGAAGTTGAGGAAAACCTTGGGAGGTAAAGATATCATCCAGCTCAAAAAAAAATTCATACCAAGAGGCCTGATCCCTTTGGAAATACTCTTTGATCAAAATGATGTGGCCAAGAATCCCAAAGTGAAACCAGTTGGTGATGTAGTTGAAGATAAAAATATTGGCACTGAGGAAGATCCTCGAATCATAAAACTATCCAAAAAGTTGCCTGAAAGGGAGAAAAGGGAATATGTGGAGTTGATGAAAAGGTACACTGATGTGTTTGCCTGGAGTTATGAAGACCTCAAAGAATATGATACATCTATCATATAGCACACTATTCCTATAAAGCCTGGAGAGAGGCCTTTTAAACAGAAGCTCAGGAGGATCAACCCTAAATTGCTCCCTATCATTGAGAAGGAGATAAAGAAGCTATTTGAGGCCAAGATTATTGTAACCTTCCGATTTTCTAAGTGGGTTGCAAATTTGGTCCCTGTCAGAAAGAAGAGTGGAGAGATAAGACTCTGCATAGACTTTCGCAATTTGAATAAGGTCTCCATGAAGGATAACTATCCCCTACCCAAGATGGATCACATGCTGCAGCAAGTGGTGGGAGCTGAAAGGATTTCGATGCTGGATGGTTTCTCCGGGTATAACCAAATCAAGGTGTTACCAGAAGATCAGGAGAAGACTTCCTTTACTACACCATGGGGCACTTTCATGTATGCAAAGATGCCTTTTGGTTTAATGAATGCAGGAGCCACTTTCCAGCGAGCTATGGACATCGCTTTTGCAGGGGAAATTGGAGTTTTTGTGGTGATCTACATGGATGATATCACAGTCTACTCTAAGTCCGACAGAGAACATCTACATCACCTTGAGAAGGTTTTCATGAAGTGCAGGAAATACGGTATATCTCTGAATCCGAAGAAATCTAATTTTGCACTAGAGGAAGGAAAGCTGCTAGGCCATATAATATCCAAAGATGGCATAAAGATTGATCCTGAGAGAGTAAGTGTAATCCTAAAAGTGGGAGAGCCCAGAAGCAAAAAGGAGGTACAGTCATTTTTGGGACAGGTAAATTTCTTGAGGAGATTTATACCAAGCTTTGCTGAGATTTTGATGTGTATTACTAATATGTTGAAAAAGGGTCATGAAATAAAATGGAGTGCAGAAGCCAAGGAGTCATTTTGGGGGATCAAGAGAGCTATTTCAGAAGCCCCTGTTCTGGTAAGCCCAAATTTTGCCAAAGAATTTTCAATATTCTCCTATGCTTCGGAGCATACTATAGCAGCAGTATTGTTGCAGAAGAATGACGAAAACCAGGAACAACCTATAGCTTTCTTCAGTAAGATACTCCGAGATGGAGAATTGAAATATGACATCATGGAAAAGAAAGCCTATGCTTTATTTAAAGCATTAAAAGATTTCAGAGTGTATGTTCTGCATTCACATATAATTGCACATGTCCCAACCGCTGTCGTGAAAGCAATTTTGACCCAACCGGATCCAGAAGGCAGGAGAGCCAAATGGATAGCTACCTTATTGGAATATGACCTAGAGATAAATCCCACGAAGTTGATCAAAGGACAAGGATTGGCAAAGATGATGACAAACTCAAATTGTGAATCTTTGCAAATAAATTTCTTATCTCATCAACCTGATCAGTTAGATATGGATATAGAGGTGATGGTTGATTTCGTAACTTCTCCATGGTATTCTGATATTGTATTCGTCCTCCGCAATCTGCAAGAACCCGAA
>LPNX010771992.1:33047-48558 GCA_001517045.1 Pseudotsuga menziesii | reverse complement strand
TACTGGCTCGATTTGGATGTCCAAAAAGAATAGTGACAGACAATGCCGCCGCTTTCAAGTCCAGGAAAATGATAAATTTTTGTCATAAGTATCACATAATCCTAAATCATTCGACAGCCTACTATCCTCAAGGAAATGGGTTAGCCGATTCTTCAAACAAAAGTCTGGTAAGGATCATCAAAAAGCTGTTGGAGGAGAACAAAAGATCCTGGCACACCAAACTCAAATATGCTCTATGGGCTGACAGAATTAGCACAAAAAGGGCAATTGGCATGTCCCCTTTCCAACTGGTATATGGAACTGAAGTCATCTTTCCGGTGTCATTAGGGGTCCCAGTTATGAGATATTTCCAAGATCAGCAAGAGGAACCAAACCACATACAATGGAGGATAAATCAGATCATTGAGCTAGACGAACGAAGGTATAAGGCCTATAATAAAGTACAGTCACATCAAGAGAAAATGAAAAGTACTTTTGAGAGAAGAGTCAAAGAAGAACAGTTCCAGATCGATGACCTGGTTCTGAAGTGGGATGCCCCTAATGAAGAAAAGCACGGGAAGTTTGACCCTATGTGGGTTGGACCTTATGTTATTGCTGGATATAGAGGGCAAAACGCATTCTTGCTGGAGTACACAAACGGGGTTCCTCTTGAGAGCAACCCTGTCAATGGGAGATATCTGAAGCATTACCTATCCTAGGGGAGGAAGGTAAAGTTTGTATTATAGACTGTACATATTTTTCTTTTACAAGCCAATAAAAGTGGTAGGCCGAAGATATTTGGAGCTTACAGTGAAAGCCCCAAAAAATCCCGGAGGCATGCTACCTTTTTTCCTCAAAAAATACATAAAAATGATATATGCACAAAAAATGAAAAATGGGTTTTTTGGAAATTATTCTGCAAAGTGAAAAGTAGGAACCTGGTCTACAAGTTATTTGATACCTCGTAGGGAGGATATCATCCCCAGATGGAGCCAGCTGTTAACACCTGCATTTAACAAAAGAAATATAAGACCAAGGGAGGTAAAATTGTGTTGTTTAAATACTTTGGTTTAAAGATTACAGTACAAAAGTGACGTAATGGTCTAATGGGAAGCCAAGTTAGCAAAATCCTAGGCTGTGATCGAAAGAAGGAGCCAATCCATGGCTGATACTCCCTCTGCCTTTCAAAACATGCGAGGAGGATAGCAGAAGTTCGGGCCTTTAGCCGCTTGCGCAAATCAAGGGTTACAAATTGATCCGGGGACGATCTGCAGTTCATAACAAATCCGTAGGGAGAAAGTGCAAGTTATTTAAAGAAATGGGAGCTTGCGGAATCACATATATTCCTCTCGATCCGATGATGGATGGATGAAATCGGATCACATCGGCGGCTGGGATTGATTCCGCAGCCGGAACCTGCGCGGCGGATAAGCACCAGAGCTTCCAGCGGAAGGGGTAGGTGGAGGTTAATCCGACGACCGAGGATTAAAGACAGCGTGGATCGACGGCCATTTTGATTTCCGGGGGATGAACATGCACGCGGGATAACCTTTGAGCCACCCAGCGGAACTCATTATTTGCTGCTCGATCCAATGGTTGGGGATCAGAGGGTAATAGATCAACGGCTAACAGTGATTCCGGGTTGGAAACTTGCGCACCGGATAAACTCACATTGCCCAGCGGAATGTGGTACGTGTCACATGATCGGACGATTGACAAGCGCTGGGCAATCCGATCAACGGCCGGAAAGAATTTCAGAGGAGGAACAAGCGCAGAGTATAATCCCGGATTGCCCGGCGGAATCGGGTACGTGGTGCTTGATCCGACGGTGTGGAGCTAAAGGCAGATCGCATTAACGGTGGGGAGTAATTCCGCTGATCTAAGTGGCCCAACGGATAAAGCGAAGGATCCCAGCGAAATTGAGTGGGCGCCACATGATCCAACGGCCCGCCCGTAAAGGAAGATCAGATCGACGGCTGTAGATGCTTCCAGAACCCAGAGTTGCACGGTAGTTAAGGTCAGACGGCTCAGCGGAATGTGGGACGTGGCATTTAATCCAACGGTGAGGGGTGGAAGTACGTCACATCGACGGTCACGAGTGACCCCGAAATGGAAACTTACACGGTGCTTAGCGCCAAGATGCCCGGCGGAAAAGGACACGTGGTGTACGATCCGAAGGCCAGGAATTTGCACAGAAGAGATCAAAGGTCGGAAATGAACCCGGAGGAGACAGATGCACGGCTGTTAGAGATAAGTAGTGGTTGTAGAAATAAATGCTTCCCACGTGTCAAATCGGGGCGGTCCTATAAAGGCAGAATTGACCTCTTCTGCGATTATTTTATTGCTAGGGACCCGGCGAAAAGGACCTGTCGATTTGGGCGCTTCCAGTTGTCAGTACAAGACGCACTCCGAACACGCGCCTTCACAGTGAGCCATGTAGGACCTTGATCCTGTAACTTCTTCGCCCAATTATTATTATAAATTGAGAAATGGACCAACAGAGCGAAGCTTCTGTGTCTGGTCAGGTCCCGGATGAAAGGGAAGAATTCTTGGTAGATAGACACAGAGGTGTCTGCGACCCTTTCCTATCTACAGGAAGTGTGTCTGGCAGCAAAGAAAGGTTATGGTCTTACTTTTTACAGGGAAACGATGTTCTAAATGTGTGCAAGTCCTTTTTATACTTTTTCTCCCTAGAGCAAACCCTCCACTTCCCTGAATTTGCCGAATGGTGCGCGGTAAATTATTCTCCCTCTCAGAGGGTCATTGTGAGTCAGTCCGCATCTAGGATATTGTGTAAAATTGATGCTTCAGTAGTAAGAGAAAATCTTAGTTTGCCTGAAAGTTACCCTGGAAACTGTGAGTCTGTAAATGAAGCTGTCCTTGCTGAGTTTTTTTGAAGTTGCCCAATCGACGCTCGCTCTCGATTCCTGTCAAGTATCCTGAAGGAAGGTCGGTCCCTGGAAATCCTTTCCTTACATTACCCCTTGCACGTTTTTAGAACTGAGGCGCAATTGGTAATGTCTTTGGTTTGTAAAGTTTTAGGTCTAGATGACGATTATCGTATAGGGGATGTTATCCTTGGTTTCCTGTTAAAAGTAAATTCTTTGAGTCCCGAGTCCCAGTCAGTTCCTGTACTTAATTTAGATGATTATCTTGCCGAAGCAATCCACCTCCAGCTGACTGAATTTCCCAAGGTCCAGTTTTTTAGGTTTCAAACACACTTACTTAACATGTTGATATGTTCCAATGTTACCGAATTGAAGTTCTTGAGTACTCTGTCCTCTTCTAATTTGCCAAAGCAAATCCACCTGATTGAATTTGCCAATTCGATCATGTCCGAAATATATAGGATGCTGTTTGATGGAGAATTGCCCTGGGTCTTCGATGAAATGAAATATTTGATACAGTCTTCACCCGAAGGTCGGGTGGGAGACTGGTTCCTGTACAAGGATTACACTATTTTGAGAGTGTACGGCTTTACCGGTCAGCCTTATAGGTTGCCTTCTTTTTTAACTCCAAGGATTTTTGCTTTGGAGTTTATGAGACAAAGGTTGTTATCAGAGGAGGAGCACTTCGGTGCTTTCCAAAAATCTTTGAATATTAAATTTCCTTTTAAGGTCGGCCCTTTCATTTTTAAAGGCAAAGGTGCCCTGGCATGTATAGAGAGACTGATGGAACCTATGGATTTCATTAAGGATGTAAATATGAACTACGACCCTCACCAGGTGATATCATTAAGAAAGCAATCAAACAGGAACAAACCGTTGGAGCATCAAGCTGTTGAAGGGCTAGCTGAAACAGCTAATTTGCTCCAATTCACTGACAAGTCCAAAGATGAGACAGAGGCACATCCTGCACCTCGTTCAGAGACCCAAATCACGGAGGGTGTCAGTGTTGCTGTCAAGAGGAGTTTGGCCGAAGCCGAGAGTATGGATATGGATGAAGAAACATCCCATAAGAAGGCGAGGCTGCTCGTAGGAGGCGAGATCGTGGATGAAGGGGCATCCGAAGTTTTCAAAAAGGCTGCTTTGGTTCCCCTGAAGACAGTACAGGTCAGTCAGTTTTCTTTTGGAGATTCAGAAGGTGACGGTAACAGTCCACAGTCCATCCCCTTGTTTAAATCAAAAGAAGAGCTCAAGACGAGCTACCTAGAAAAGAGGAAGAAATCCCTGGAGGAGACGAGAAATATGCTCTCGAGGGTAAGGAACCTGCATAGTTCTAAAACATCTCTAGTTTCTGCTAGAGATGCAGAGAAGAATACTTTCAAGATGGTCATTGTGAATGATAAAAGAATGTCTGAAATAGAAATCTGTCTGGACAAAATCAGTACTCCAGACAAGATACAGTTGCACAAGCAAACCAGCGACATTCTTTATTCAGACCTGTTGCAAGCCATGATGACGATAAATAAGTTGCAAGCGTTGGTAGACAAGTTGGAAGTCCAATTGAGACATGAGAAAGTGGAAAACAAAGCAAATGTTGTTCAGGTGAAAAAACTGCAAGCAGACATCGCCAGCTCAGACAATACCCAGGCCGTAAAGAAGCTGTTAGAAGAGAAAGATAATGCCCTACAAGTTTTGAAAAAGAGGTTGAAGATGCCAGGCTCAGAATATGTCCAATCAGCTGAATTGCTAGTCCTCCAGGAGGAGAAAGATAAACTCCATCAGGAAATGATGGAATACAAAGGGAAGGCTGGAGAGCTACAAGAGGAGAAGGATAAGTGGAATGCCAAGAAGGAAGAACTACTGTCCAAAATTTCCGTGATGAAGAAAGACCAGATTGTGGAAAAGGAGATTATGGATGAGCTAATAAGCCAAACCCCTACCGGTGACGACTTATCTATTGTAGATATCCGAAAGCCATTAGCTAATTTTTCTGCAGATGACCTGTTGGAGTCTATGTCCCAAGTGAGTTTAAGGGAGGAAACTATTAAGGAATTGCAAGCCGAGAATGAAAAGGTTAAAGCCGAGTTAACCAAGGTAAGCGAAAGCAGAATGCAGCTCTTACAGGACAGGAGCCAATTACAGCAGAAGGTTGATGAACTGAAAGAAAAGTGTATTGGGAAGGGCCCCCTTCAGGGGGCAAAGCACATCATTTGGGACACCCTAAGTATTGAAGTTACCAAGTTTAGGAACTACCTTAATTATATTGATGATTTGTGTGGATTGATAGATTCAGCTCAGCAAATATTGAGAGTGGTAAACGAACACATGGCGAAAAGACCTCTCGCTACAGCCCAAAACACCCTAGATTTCCTGAATTCATTAACATATCAAAAGTTGCATGACATGGGCATAAAGGACAGAGTCTCAATAGTCCTGTCAGCAAAGAAAATCATTCACAAGCACCTGTTAATGAAGATTGTTCAGGACAAATCAGAAGAATTAATGGTACAGGTCAACAGGTTCAAAGAAGAGTTTGAAGGGCTGTTCGAAGATGGGTTGCCATGCTTCTAGAACGAAAAGGGTTGAATGCTCCCACAGGAACATTATAATCACCTGATTGTCAGGGCTCGTATGGACCATTCAAATTTTAATGAGCTGGAAAAGATCCTGTCGGGACAAACCATTGTGGACATGCTAACTGAAGATTTCAAAGTCCTGCGGAAGTTCACAGCTATCAGAACCAGATTGCCTAAAAAGTCCTACGAAACATACATGGAGCTCGAGGTAGACATCCGGGAAATGATGGAAAGCGACACCCCAAGTTTTGAACAGTGGAAGGCTGTAGAGCGGCTGGGGAAAACAAAGTTTACTCTTCCTCCATAGGAAACAAGTGGCAGATACCGTGGAGCTGATGGGGCAAAGACTTGGAGCTGATTTGGCAAAAGACGTGGAGCTGGTGGGGCAAAGACATGGAGCTGTTGGGGCAAAGATTCGGAGCTGATGGACCAAAGTTTGTTATCCAGTTGTTTCATGCTTTATGATCGGTTAGGAATGGAATTGTAACAACTTCCTAGTGGTGTAGGATTTCAGTTACAAACTCTAATTTACGCCGGTCATTCTGTTATTGATCTGCTGGAGGCAGACTTATTATTTGATCTATAAATTTGTATCTCTTTTATGGGATGGGGGTTGGAACCCATCAGATGAAGTAATTTGTGGAGAACATATCTGTTTCGTTTTTAATACCAAATGAATGCATGAGAGTTCTTTTTTCAGAGATTCATGTATCATTGACATTGCAGTCCGTGCTTTCTTTCTCTGTGTGATTTGTAATTTTTCCTGTGCAACGCTCCATTCTGTTTTTTTTGTCGTATCTGGAACACAATGTTTGATGTTTAGAATTCATATGCTTATGCTCTATTCATCGTTTTAGGTATTATATGATCTTTTCTACCAAAGTTGATATGGAATTCGTCTTAGACGCTCTGTATTGATGGGTTGTTCTCTCATTTCTTCTATTTTCACCCTGACAAATGAAATGACTGCAATTATGTGATTATCTTGCCTTTGAAAAATCCTGTGTATGCATTTTGGGAATCTTTTTATATGTATATGACTCCGTCGCCCAATGGATATGTGATTGTTTCAACCAAATAAATAAACCTTTAAATATTGTTACCGTTTGGTCTTGCAATTTGTGAAGTTCATGTTGAGAGATCCCTCTCTGGGAGAAATTACCAATATCTTCCTAAAGTGGTTTTGTTGTTACCTCGGGGTGTGCCTTTTAAAACCTAGGTACATTCT
Source organism: Pseudotsuga menziesii (assembly GCA_001517045.1). Classification (NCBI taxonomy): domain Eukaryota; kingdom Viridiplantae; phylum Streptophyta; class Pinopsida; order Pinales; family Pinaceae; genus Pseudotsuga; species Pseudotsuga menziesii. The sequence continues at coordinate 41,890 of LPNX010771992.1, read as the reverse complement.
GAGTGCTAACACCTCCCGAGCCAACCTCGGGTCTAGCCTCCCTTTCATGGCTAGTATTAACCTGCTAGATTTGGAAAGGTTAACAAACGACCCCATCATTCATTAGCCACATTGGCCTCCCACACCTACGAAAATTCCTTCATACATACCAAATTTTGAAGGAAAGGGGGGCAAGGACCCTCATAACCACATCATGTCTTTCCACTTGTGGTGTATGGAGGAATCTGTTAGATTGAGGTTGTTCCGGTGCACACTTACGAGTGTTGCAACCAAATTGTACATCGATTTACCTCATGCCATTTGCATAGATTTCTCCTCACTTGCCTCCATGTTCCTTCAATACTTTTAGCTACTCATCCTATATGATGAGGGAGTGGAGATACTATTAACTTGTGGTCAAAATACATCTACCCACATCACAGATCACATCCATGAGTGGTGACGTCAACCTAGCTTGTGCAAGATCCAATTGGATGATAGGATCTTCCTTGAATGGTTTCTAAAAACCTTACTCCCACCCATAGCCCAGGAGGTCACCTCTAAGTGACCTCAAACTGAGGAGGAGGCCATCCTAAAGGCTCAGTAGTTTGACTTAATCTATGCACAGTCTGGGTACTTATATACCATCATACCTGATTCTCCCTGAGCCAGCACCTCTCGTTGTGACATGTCGGGGGCATCCCATGCTGCTAATGGAGTCATTGGCTCCATCACACAACACCCTCAGTTCTACGTAGCCTCTCCCATGATGCCACCATACCCGGGTAACATCCATCGTATTTCCCAACCCAGTTTCTCCCCCGATTACTCATGTATGATGGCTCAGTCCAGAGCCACCTCCTCTTATGCACCTCCTACACCAACTCATCACGTTCATGGGTCGACTTGTTCGACACAATCTTGTTCTGGCCAAGTAGTCAGGTTTGTAGCCCCTCCATCTCCCCCGATCTATTATGCACCACCTGTGCAACCCACTCTGGCTTCAGACCTAACTCCTCCAGTCTTTACAGGATAGATTTATGCTCAACAAAACCTTCCTAACCAACCTGCCCCCAATAACCAACAAGGGAAGGGAAAGAACAAGAGAGGAAAAAACCAAGGTAATAATAAGCCCCAAGGAGGCGGCCAATGGGATAACCCTCCAAAAAATAATGGTGTCGAACCACCTGCACAGAATCCCCAACATCTCAATTGGCCTAGGGAGAACCCACAATTACAGACCAACTATCTGTGTGCTATCTACAATACCTACGGTCATTACACTCATTTGTGTCCCCACAAGGCTCGCGTCCAACAACTCTTTCAAAATGACCACCAACGCGATCTGAATGCAGCTTGGTCCGACTCAACCTGACCCAACACCACTAGTTCCTCCACCTATGGTGCTTCAAAACCCCCTACCACACACCTACCACACCAAGGGATGGTTGCAACCCAACCCTTGGCCCCACCTACTCCCACGCCTCCTACTGCAACCCCACCTACTGAGGCTGGTGTCCATCACATCATGACGCTGTCGTCCGAAGTCAACCTACAGACTCGACACAACTAGTATGGCTCCAAAACAGAAATTGCTGACCTCTACAAGTGTCGACATGTCTCTACACTTACCGATACCCCCGTACATGGGGTGGCCAGTGCCCCACGGTTCCCTATGCGTCGTGTTGAAAACAATGCTACTGCTAAAGCTACCCTCAACTATAGCATAGTTGACGACTTGGCCCAATCTCCTACAACCATGTACGCTTTGTAAGTGCTTAAGAATTTCCCAACACAACGTAAAGTGTTTTTTTCCATGCTAAGTTTCATTGATCCTTCTGATTCCAGGTTGATTACATTCGACTTGGATCAAGGAGAACCTAGGATGTCATCTACCGTTGCCTTCTAGGTTCTGATCTCAATTTAGAATTTGGTCATATATCGATGCATTATTGATGAAGGGGCATCCACCTGCATTATGTCAACTATCCTTTGGCAGAAACTTGTGTCCCCTACCCTTCAACCTTATACCACCTCTCTCTGTGCCTACGACGATGACTCCACTCATCGATAGGGGATTCTAACGAATGTTCCTGTTGAGCTAGCTGGTAAAATGGTGTTGATTGACATTGAGGTTGTCAACACCCAACTTGATTACAACCTCCTCCTAGGATGTAGCTATATGTATGCCATGTGAGTCATGGCCTCTACTGTATTTTGACTCTTGATGTTCCCTCATGATGGGAAGATCGCGACTGTCGATCAACTAACTTACTATGATCTTAAGGGGATGGCCACGCCAGAACACATCCTTCCAACTATTAGCTCCACCATCGACAGCGTGTCCATTCCATCCTTTTCTGTTGTTGGCCCAAGCTTATTCACTAACACTCCTATGACGGACACCTTTTTATCCTTACCACCTCTACATACGCTGACTAAAGTTTCAGATTTGTGTACTATCACATCCAGTACCATTTTGACCACATCACAACCTTAGTCGCAACCTCACCATTAGTCATCGGGGAACTATTGGGGTTCATTCCTGATACACATGATTCCCTTCTTGTTTCCACCATCTGGCATCATGATCAAGCCTTTCATGGATACTCTAAACCTCCCAAATTTTAAGTTGTGAATTCCTGTATGGTACCTCGATCCACCCACCCCACCCCCAACTCCCTAGGTTGTGTTGACGCCCATCCAACCCATTGAGATGGTGTCACACCCACTTCCTAGTCCATCCAAGAATACTCTCATCTCTAAGCCTGCCCCTCCTCCTCCAAAGAAGGTTGGGGGCAAGGACATCAAAGAAATGACTGAACCTTGTCCTTCTCCCCCTTGCACATTGTGTGATATCCAAGGCCGTGTGACACAAAATTTTCTAGAGTTTCCTATCCTTTGTACCCACATGGACGCTATGGATACATCCAATGGCACTCCAGTAGTCACCGTCCTAGATATGCTGACGGTCAAGAGCAATTCATTGCGAACCAACCATCCTTTTGCAGTTTGTGGCTTATATGGTCGTTACTGTCACCATTTCCCAGAATTTCCAGAGTATCGGTTAGCCCTTTGTGACCTTTGGAAACACTCTCGTGAGTCCAACATCACTTTTCTTTAGGAGATCTACCCTGTTGTTTCTTCCTCGGACATGACCAACACCATATACATGTCTCTAGTTATACTAGTCCTTCCATTCCCTCAAACATATAGGATCCCTCTGATATATATACACATTGTTTTAACAATGATGAGGAAATTCTTGAAGCTCTGTCGGCTCCTGATTACCTTTGGGATGATATGCATCATCACTCATTCTTTATTTTCAATGAACCTCTTTCATCGTCGGATCGGTACTTAGTTAAATCCAAAGACTTCATCCATGGAAAATTTGACTTGTTCAAGAACCCCATGTCGGCACCCGACACCTTTGAATAGGGTAATATGGCTAGCATTTCACGAACCATTAAGGTCAACATATCAACCAACCTTGAGGTAGTTGAAGATATTAAATTCGAAGGCTCTTGCTCCCCTGAAGAAGTGGCTTCCTAGAAAGCACTTTTTCAGGAGTTTTGTGATGTTTTCGGTTGGTCCTATACCAATATTCCTCGGCTTGATCCATCCATCATCGAACATCGTATCGACACTTGGCCTAATGTTGTGCCCGTACGCCAAAAGAAAACACCCATTAACCCCTCAAAGGATTTTGTTGTAAAAGCCGAGATTGAGAAACTGTGCAAAGCAAGTTTCGTATACCCCATCGTGTATACCACTTAGGTTTCCAATCCCGTTCCCATTAATAAAAAATAGGGTACCATTCGTGTCTCTACTAAATTTCATGATTTCAACTTGGCATGTCCCTGGGACAATTTCCCCACTCCGTTCATTGACCAGATCATTGACGCATGTGTTGTACATGAATTCTTTTCGTTCATGGATGTTTTTTTTGGGTATAACCATATTAATATCCAGAAAGAGGACCCGTATAATACTACTTTAACAACCCCCTGGGGCATGTTTGTGTATCGGGTTATTCCATTTGGCCTTAAAAATGTTGGAGCCAATTTTTAGCAGGCCATGACGTTCTGCTTCCTTGACCTTATCCATATCATTTTGGTCTACCTAGACAACCTCACCGCTTGCTCTCTGAAGTGTTCATAGCATTTAGAATACTTACGTCAAGTCTTCTCACGATGTCACAAATACAACGTCCACCTGAACCCCCACACGTGTGTGTTTTGTATCCCCGTTGGGCGTTTACTCGTATTCATCGTATCTCACAAAGGGTTTGTGGTTTATCCTTTGAAGGTTTAATCCATTATGAATATTCACCCCTAACATACTCTACGCCAATTGTAGACTCTCCAAGGCAAGGCCAATTTCCTTCGCCAAATGTTCTATGCCTAAAGTCACCATGAGTACACTTGGGTCATAGTTTTTCTTTTTTGTTTTGCACTGTTGTTACCATGAGTCAGTGACCCCTTCTAATAGTTTCTCCATGTCTAGTCACAGTGAATCCATTGTATAACTCCATTGCATGATTTGCACATGAGCTGGTGGATCTAACCCATCAACCCTACCCCTGCACCGCTGGTATCCCATTGGAGGGTGCAGTCCCACATCTGCACATGCACATAGTATGTTGCACGTATGATACAGATACCACTATGCTAGCATAACGTCCAGTCCCAAGACCTACCTTGGAAGTCGAGGCCTCTCTGTATCTCCCTGGTATTCCATGCCCACGTATGGATCATCCTCTACAAGGATAGGAAGCTGGAACCATTGTGCCAAAATATCTGGGATAGAGAAATGACCTACTAGACTGCCTCCCTCCCTACTTTCTTCAGGCCATTTCTCGGAGTCATGTCAATTTTCATGCCACCACGCAAATCACACCTTGTACGTTGAGCTAGCTCTGTACCCATAGGCCTCCATCTAGTCTAATTTTTCCTTGTGCACCACTGCACTAGGGGCAGCATCACTAGCTACTAGTTAGAGTCATTCGGAGTCTATTTAAGACGTCATTCGCACCACTGGGTTCATTTTTCCATCCTCCGTCTTTTTACGAGACCCTTGTCTCATGCTCTCACTATGATTTTTTGGGCCATTTCCCTAAATTCACCATGATTTGTGTTCCATCACATGAATCTCCCTTTGTTGGAATTGGCATGTTCATGAGCCATTCACTCCATCCATACTACACAGCTAACCATATTTTATCTCCATACATCGTCCCATAAGTTGGGCTCATCAATGTTCTGCATTTATTCCTTTAAGCCATGTTCACAACATAGCCTCTTTCCATATATCGAAGGCTTCCCCCTTGATTCATTGACCATTATGGAGTTTATGTTAAGCAGTTTTCTGAATCCTAAAAGAATGAAAATATTGCCGAGCACACTTTCTTCCTTCCACGCTTGTTAAAGTATTTGAAAAGGGCATCTAAGTAGCCTCATTTATCTCCTTTTTCAGACAATGTAGACTATCACAAGAAAAGGACCACTTTGGCACACTCAAGCTAGGAATGTTTCCCTTTGTATCCTTTTATGCTTTCTCGGACATTGAGACCATACTTTACAAAAAAAACTCATTATGGGTTGTCTTTAAGCTCTTTTCCATCCTTCTCATCAAGAAAAGATCATCGAGTAATCTTGGTTTCGTTCATGCTTGTAAAAGTATTTGAATGATCGTCCAGTCAATATAGGTTTAACCTTTTATGTCCTGGTTGGACTACCAATGATAAAGAAGTCTTCCTTCCCCAAAGGTTGGGAGAGCTCTCCTTTGTACACTTTTATCCTTTTTTCGGGCTTAGGAGACTACATAGGAAAAAGAGACCACACCGGAGTGTTCTTCCTGTTTTTAGACTCTCTAAAATTGAAAACACCATCAAGCATTTACTTTCTCAGGCTTGGTAAAATCCATGAGATCGTGTCATAATGGTGTCTTTAGGCGCGACCCCATATATCACGGTTTGGCAGCTTCCCCCCATTAGGTCACCTTTGTTTAGATTATTCTGCAATGAGTCTTCCTTGAATCCCCTGGATATCACTAGTCCAGTTACCTCCCTCAGTATTTCCCATTTGTAGTTACATTTCTGGTATTACAGCTATGATCCCTCTCCCATGAGTCAATTTAGTTTGCTTCCAAGTCATCCCTATTGTCATACTCTAAACAAAGGAATTTTTAGTCCCCCATACTCCCCTACCCCTATTCCCCAATTCTGTGTGTTAGTCCCCAGATTGGTCCACGTCTTTGGTTATCCCCCTTGCGCTTCTAGTCAAGGACTCATCATTGCCTTGATTAGTTGCAGGTCTCCCTCTGTCGACATTAACACATATATTCCATAGGATAGACCCAGAGGTCCCTGTATCCTAGTGTTATATAAATAAAAATATAACATAATACAATATATATATAGAGAGAGAGAGAGAAATAGAAATTTAAAAAAAAAACAATAATAATATAATAATATAATATTAATTAGTGAAAAAATGCAACTCTTTATGAAGAGTTGCATTATACACCCTTTAAATAATTATATATACGGGAAAGTCTATCTTGTAAATCATCACTTATATCTCATACATTACATTTTTATTTTCTAGTTAGCCATTTATGGTTTTTCTACATTACTTGTTTTGGTTATTCGATTATTGAGGAACTTTGTTCCTCCAGTGGTATCAGAGCCTCGCTTGGTTGATCTGGGCCTTTGGCCTTAATTCTTAGACCTTGTCTGATTTTTGGCTTGTAGCCTTATTCTAGGGTCCCAAAAAATAGGACCTTGTCCTTAAAAAAAAAGGTAAAAGTAAAACCCCCCAAAAAAGAGGTAAAAGTAAAACCCAAAAAAAAGGTAAAAAGTAAAACAAAAAAAAGGTGAAAAGTAATACCACATGTGGTTTCTTAACAAGTGGGTTTGGGTTTATTCTCCAACAACAAACAAAAAAACGAGAATTGAACTTGGGTGGGGAAGGTAAACACTCACTCCTCCCAACCACCCAATCTACACCATTTTACAAAACTTAAGGAAGAAAAATCTAAAAGTGCATAATAATTGCTACTAAGAAACAATTAGTAATAAATAATATCAATATTTAATATTTAATAACTGTAATAAATTACAATTATGATATACAAAGGAAAAAGAGAACAAATCAAAATCAGGAAAGAAGACAAAGCGAAAATGAAAGAGACATATTTTAATAAAACAGAGAAAAGATTTCTCAATGTTCCGACAAAAATACTGATGGAGATGCTGAAAGTTAATGGGAAATTTGATGAAAGTGAAATTGCCATCACTATTTGTCCATCCAAAAAGGAAAATTTTATGAACATTGATTTCACAAAGCAAGTACAAGTTCAAGAATCAATGAAGAATGAGTCAAACGAAGATCAAATAGAAGTACCATTACAAATCGATGATTATCATTTTGCAGCTCAATTCACAGTCGCAGCTATAGATGGCCATCTCATCGACATAATGTTGGGTTGTAATTGGTTGGAAACACTAGGAACATTCTTTGTCAATGAAAAAAAGAAGTGCATCACCTTTTTCCATGAGAAGAAGAAAATAATGCTACATGATTTCTCCGTGGTAGTTCCTGTATCGCAAACTACAGATGAAGAATCAACTAATGGACGATATGAAGAGTTAGAAGAAGAAATAAAGCTTTTAAAAAAACTCATCATGGACAAAGATAATGAGTTAGCACAAGTCCAGGAAAATTTAAGAATTCAAGAATCCAAGTTAAGTCATCATCAACAGCAAAACGAAAAACTCCAGCAATAGTATGACAACATGAAGAAGACACATAAGTTGGAAATGACAAAAATCAACAATGCGTTATCTAGCAATACAGAAGAAATTTTTCATCTACGAAATCATAACAAAACATTGATTACAAATATTAAAAAACTCAAACACGATATTAAGAAGGAACACTCCAAAGAAGACCTCAAAGGAATAATACTAGAAAAACATGAAGCAAAACTAGTGTCAAAAGAATCGTATTCAAGAACTACAGAAACAAATCAAGAAGTTAGAAAATGACAAAAAGTTGCAAGATGAAATATTTGAAAAGATTTAGAGTCATAACAATATAATAGAGAACAAAGTAGCACAAATCCAGGAAGATGCATCCAGAAATCAAGTCAAGGAAGTGAAGGCAGACCTCGCTGCAGTTCAAAAGAAGGAAAAACAGACAACACATACACCTTACAGACATCCCAATTATAATCAGCATTTTTACCAATGACCGAGTCAAAATGAGCATTCACAAAAGATTTATGTTGATAGACAAATAGTTCAACATACAAAGAAACAATTGAGACGACCCATTCCCAAAAATGATCTCAGAGGTCCGATCAAAATAGATTTGGGATGGACCACATTAGAGATTATGCGACAATTCTTCTAGGAAATTCGTAACTTGTATCACCTCGTTTCATCAAATGTCACAATGGCTAAACACAAAAGACTGAGAGATAACATTCAACAGAAAAATCAAACGTAAACCATGTCTTCTCTAAGCTTTGAGGACAAAGCTTCTCTAAGGAGAAGAAAATGTTATATAAATAAAAATATAACATAATACAATATATATATATATATATATATATATATATATATATACATGCAAATACTATAACCTAGAAAAAGCTAGTAAAAGCTAAAGACTCAAAGAGTCAAAGACTAATACTAATAGTCATCGTCCTGCTCATCATAGTCTTCCTAAAAAATGGAACAAGATGCACACTGAACAGAGGACTATGGATTGGAGGAAGAAATTCCAACTCCGCTTCTAGGTTCATCAACAATATTCAGTGCAGCAAGAGAGATGTACAAGTCAACAATTTCTGAT
>LPNX010771992.1:0-32783 GCA_001517045.1 Pseudotsuga menziesii | reverse complement strand
ATATATATATATATATATATATCATAATAATAAAAACAAATAATAAAAATATAAAAATATACTATTAATTAGTGAAAAATGCAACTCTTTATGAAGAGTTGCATTAGACACCCTTTAAATAATTATATATCTGGGAAAGTCTATCTTGTAAATCATCACTTATATATCATACATTACATTTTTACTTTCTACTTAGCCATTTATGGATTTTCTATGTTACTTGTTTTGGTTATTCGATTATTGATGAGCATTGTTCCTCCACCTGGTTTCATCCACATCATTGATGAGTTCCTTGGACCACTCAGAGAGGAGTCATTAGTGCCTCTCGGGATGGTTGTGTCTCACATGATCAATTTCAGCTATATCATCACACCGTTAAGATTCATATAGGGTATTGGTCCATTCATTATTTGGTCGAAGACCCCAGTTGTCACCTGACTCTAGCACATTGGTGATTCTACTATGGGACCTAGACAGTTTCATGTCCCTTGTGATTTTCAGCCATGGTGGTGACAGTGTTGTTGAGCCTCATTTTGTTATCATTTTTGGCATTAAAATAACACATTTAAATGCATATTTTGTTATCTTTCATGTATTTTATATCATGCAGATCATTATTCAACACAAGGTAAGAACAAATTTAATGTTTATCCAACTTTGGTTATTAATATCATTTTTATGATTTTATTAACTTAAATATATATTATTTAAAGCATATTTGATATATTAATTAATATGTGTATTTGTTTGCAGCTTATGTAGTGTGTTTGGGAGAATTTATAAACAAAATGCATTCATCTTACCATTCAGCCCGATCTACGCAACCACCATTCAGCTCATCACACATCTCGCTGTCCAGTTTCCCGTCCAGATCGCTAATCAGTTTGTGCGATGTTAACATCCAATATCAGGCATTAAACATTGAAGCAATCTGCAAACTGTTTCGTTGGCCACGTGCCCAGGTGATAGCATACTCAGTAGTTTAAAAGGATCATCGGTGCATTGATTTCTCCCAACACCAAGCTACTCACTACCCACGCGTTTAAAGAAGGCACACTCTTGTTTTATAATTAGTCGTGGCTTCCTTTGCTTAACCTCTGAATTGTTACCAGTCTGCGTGCTTTGAAGAATGGAACGACCTGCCCACTTTGTGCTCTAATTTGTTCAACACCACACTGTCAGTTGCGCTAAGGAAGGGGCTGCATGCCATATCATACACGCTGAGGAGATATGTTCACATTGAAGAAGGAGCTCTCATTCTAGAGACTCGCTACTATGTATTCTTCGCTTCCCAACACGCCACCATCAACCATGCTGGAGAGTGAGCCTGCATGCCACGTTCACATTGAAGGAAACCAGACTTACGCCAAAGAAGGGATATGCCTATCCGTTGGCCTAATATTTAATTATTTCCTTTTATGATTGACTAAAATTAGAAGAGCAGTCGACCACTAAAGGGTCGACTTGCTCAATCTCTTGAAAATAGTGTGTATATAAACACCTCCACACAGAGAGATAGGAGATTGATCAATCCATTAGGTAGATAGTTATAGTCCACTTTGAGAGAAGAAAATTGTAACTTTGTTCCTTCTTTTTAATAGAATCTCTACACCTTGTTGTTTATGACTGTGTGTGAAAGTATTCGCTAGGCATTACCTGTGATTGCTGAGAGGGCCCCTCGACAATTCATGGTTTCTATTTCCGTATGAGTTTTTGTTACCTCTTCATCATAGATAAGTAGTTTTATTTTTAATTTGTTTATATTTGTTTTTCTATTCTCTGTAACATATGTTTATTGTAGTTAATGTAATTTACATTATGCTGTTAATGTAGTCTTTTCCTATAGAATTAAAATAACCGGTCATATGTAGTTTGTTTTTAGCTTTCTTTTTAGTTTAATGCTTAATGGTATGTTTGCAATTAGATAAAATCTAGCCAGTCTTAGGTCTAATTTGTAGTTAGAGATTAGTTTTGCTACTTTTTGTCTAAACTCTAAATTAGTTCAGTTATATTTCAATTTGTTTTATTTTATAATAGAAGATATCATTTTCAAAGCATGGATTAGTATTAGAAGTCCTTTTAATTATTTTTCATTAACTAGGTTTAATTCTTGTCCTTTATGCATTTTGTTTTCATATGCACAAAATCAGCTGATAATTAAATCAGTTAGGTCTATTTTTATTATTTTCTGTATATAGCCTCTCATTCAGACTGTGTGATTTGACTGTCATTCGGACCTTCCTTCCAGACTGTTGTCCAGCCTTCCATCCGACCTTTAGTGTTCTTAGTTTATTTTTAACCTATTTTCAGTTTTATTTCTTTGGATTTTTGAATGCTGTTATGTTTTGGTAATTAGGTAATGGTTACATCAGCCTCTAGGACCTTAGGTTAGATTATTTTAAAATACTTATTAAAATCTCTTTTATTTCTTTTCAATCAAAGCATGTTTTTGAATTATAATTTAATTTGCTTCTTTTGTCTTTGATTTCCTCATTTATCATCGTTGTAATATTTGATAATTGTATCTTTGGTTTAGTTTAATTCACCGTTGTTTCTATTGAACTTAGGGTTAGACATGTTAATTTCTAGAAAATACACCAATACTTTGTATATTAATACTAGTATAGGGTTATCTTGAATAATACTTTCCTTTTTCATTGTATGATTACCAATAAAAACTTGTAGAATAGAATTCAGTTTCTTTATTAATTTTTCTGCTTTTCTTATTCAGTTTTCTTTATTGAATTTTATATTTGTTTCTTTTACTTAGTTTTCCATTCACTTATTAGTTAAGTCTTCCTTGCACCCTAGCCTTTTAAGTAGTTGCTGATAGTATCCTTTTTAGTTAGGAGTTATTTGTTTATAAATTATTTTGTTGTTGTATTTGCATTTCCAAATATACACTTTCTTTGCTTAGTTAGTTTTTGAAGTCACTGAATAGACTTTGTCATAAAAAGTAGTGATTGTATTCTCATTTGTTGAATAAAGTAATATAGCTTGATCTTATTTTAGTTTGATGTTTTGTCTTGGTTGAATTATATTAATAATTGCATTCTTAGGAGTTTGACTCAGTTTTTCATTTTGAAATATTTTTCAATCTTTTGTTTATTAAAAAGTATTTCTACAATGCCCTAGGAACCCCTCTACCTTCACATATATTTTGTAGCAACTCTAATCCTACCAAACCCGGTCGATAATTAAATATTAGGTGTATTTAAGATAATAGAACACATCGTAATTAAGTGTTCAAGAGCCCCCAGTGTTGTGCTTCCATGTATCTCCAGTACTTTATGCTACATATTGTACCACAAAGATTTTGACTCTCTGTCATTGAGTCTGTATATATGTTCACCTCCGTATTCAGTAGAGAATCAGTTGTGATGATATTGAATTCCATGAAAATGCCATTGTTCCTATGTACCAGTTCTTTAGATCGGCATTGTATTCAGCCTCTGATGGAGGCCACCATTATGTATCATCATTTGTATATGTATTGATCAGCTCCCATGTTTTGATCCTTGATCCCATTATTTATTCTTTTGGCATTGTTACGAGCATGGGTATGCCCACCTCGTCCATAAACATGTCACACATTCTTTGTATCTCACCAATTGTTGGGAACCATTAATAAATAAATAAAAATCCATCATGGTTCGAACAAGGAAGTTCCACTTCTCTGCAGGTATCTCCACTATTCCCATGATCCTATGATGTCCATTGGCCATACGATGAGCTACTTCCCTCATACATCAGGGGGGAATCTGTTAACATAAAAAATTGTTCACCTAGCTCTACATGGTCTAAACCTCATACATACATCATATTCCTACCACATTTCCCTTACTTTTGACATTCACAATTGTGTTGCCACAAAAAATGGTCCAAAACGTTATTATTTACTATGGCTTACCTTCACTCTCTCCAAAAAAGGGGCCAAAAACCCTAAAAAATGGACAAAAACCCTAAAAAAGGTTCAAAAAACCTAAAAAGGGGTGCAAAAACCCTAAAAGAGAGAAAACCACAAGAAAATACCATGGGTAACCACATTGGGTCAAGAAACCCTAGATCCATTTTATAAATAAATTGTGAAGGGCTCTCCCAAAATACATTTTTTCCCATTTTCATTTCGTGAGTACGCTGGGACACCTTTTGCTCTCAGGTATTCACACACCTTTTGCCACCATCCTGTTTCCATGCCATTCCCACTTAGTATGTCGAGACATTCTTCGTATCCACCTGGAGAACTAGCCTATGGAGAGGCGGACCACTTCTAAGATGGCCACGGTGGCAAAGAAAGAAGTTTTCGATGAAATCTCCCTTATAGTTCCATTGACGTAAGGCTGGTGCTTTTGCACGTAACAAGGGAGAAATCTCTGTTACACTTTCCAAGACACTATTTATACAAAGAATTAATTTAATTAGTGTTGTTTATCACATCATTAAATGATGTTTTTTGTTATTTTGTGCTAGCTTAGCTATTGCTGACGCTCAAAATAACTATATAAACATAAAATTGTCCTTGTCTTCTTTATATGGGTTTTTTTAAACCTTGAGTCTTGCATAATGCATGCAAATTTACCTACCATATGATTGGTTGAATATTGCATATCTATAATAATTATGTTTTTCCATATGATTAGTTAAATATTGCATATCTATTATAAAGTTAGAGCAAATATACTTAAAATTGTGTTCTACATAATCAATGAAAATTTTCCTTAGTAATTATCCTTTTCCATATGATTGGTTGAATATAGAGAGGAAAGATATATGAGATTGTGTTTTATGTGATAATTCAAAATTGAGAAGAATACATGTAAAAAAAATGGATTGTGGGGAATGCTTAGAGTGGTAAATCTTTTGTTTGTTATTTTTAACTTAAAAGTCTACATTTCTAAAAAATGGTATTTTTACTTAAAATATAATTGGTTTTATGAAAAGGTGAGCAATTATGTGTGTTTTTAAAATTGTAACCTTCTATGATATTAAACCTTAAAGAACAAGGAGAGCTGCTAAAGACATCAAATCCCCACCTTATGCAATTGGATGATTGTAAGTAAAGCATCATTACTCAATTTGAAACCATATCCTTGATTCTTGTATCATTAGAGGTATAGCTTGAAACCATATCCTTGATTGTTGTATAGTTAGAGGTATAGTTATAGTTGAAGGTCAAGATATAGGGTGGGCGCTGTCGATTACCATATCCAACATTGATATTACCATCTCCATCATCTCCTCTTGAAGAAGCTTAAAGAGTGATTCACTATGAAATCCATGCAAGAATAAATGGCAACCTTTGCAGCCAAGTTATGTAGAAAATACATTGTATATAGTTTAAAAATCATGATAATCATCATAGAAATAATTGAAATAATTGTTAGTCTAAACAATTGAACTCAGTTGGGCCATGATCTTACCAGATTGACTAGCTCCACTTTCCTCTCCTTTTGGTCCAGAGATTTGTACCTGAGCTGGGGGTAATACATAACATATCCATAATAAAACAAAGACTTCAAACTTTCAAATTATTATGCACACAATGGTAGAAAATTTGAATCCTCATGTATACTGTTGCTCACTAGAAATAATTTCATAAAAATAATTAATCTCAATTGGGTCATATCCCATTATTCCATGGCCCGAGGATCAACCCCATAGTGCACATCAAGCCATGAACTGTGCTATAGATGCAAAGGTATTTCAAATTGTTTATTTGGGAATCATGAGAACATTACAAGCTTGCCTTAATATCTTGTCTTGTTTTTTGTGATTTATGGAGAATACAGGAACATTGGCTTTAGTCATGGTTCTGAACTGATTTTTGGTCATTCCTGTTAAAGTTAATTTGGGCCTTTTTAGGTGTGCCATGCTAGTTAGTGATATTGACCATCAAAATTGACAGCTAAGCTGATCTATGTGTGAAAGGAATGGGTAAGACCTATTTCTTGAAATAAAAAGACAATGATTTGGCCTCACTAGATCTAGTTTAAGAAAAAAGGGTTGTGTCTGATATTTATAACTAGAATCCATTTTTATGAGTTGTGATTTTCATCATATATATGCATATGTGCATCTGCACAATATATTCAGGAACATAGTGAGCTTGGGTGATAAGGTAAATGATATCAAGGTGTAAACGATTTAGGGTGACGATATAGGTTCATGGAAGGGTTACTCTATCTCGGGTATTGTGATGTGAGTAACCTCGAGGGATGTGTTTTTTTATGTCAACTAACATTTGACCAACAAGCACAATAACAGGTTGTAGTTTGGGGAAGGGAATGGATGTTATGTTATTTCTCACATATTTGTTCACTGAACAAAGCCCCCCACTACGTGAACAATATTTCTAGTGCCTTGGAGTTAAACAACATCCAAATGAAGCCATAAGAAGACACTGGAAGGTCACACATCATTAAGTAGTTAAAAAGATAATTAGTACTATTATTATAATTGTCAACGTCATATTAAGAATTAAAAAGAAATGAGAGAAATCCAGTAGATTATCATGCCATGTGGAATCTGTGCATGTGCATATAATTTCTACCCAATACACTTGGAATTTCTTAGTAGCTCTAGCTCACATACACAAGAAAAGACGCGTCGTGTCCTCACCATAGATAATAAAAGATGCTTGTTGATATGATTTTCAAAGTTAAGTAAAAGCACCAGTTTTGGTAAGATCCCTAGTTTAAGAATAACAACCAACATCTTAACCAAATTATGTCAATGCTAGTGATTATGTTCAGTGAGTACTAGTGAATGAAGCACCTGAGGAATGCACTGCGAGAGAAGAGAAGTCAGGAGGGTGGGTAGAGTTGATGGAATATAGAGCACTTTGCTGCTATGCACACAGGAATGAACTTAAAGCTACAGACTGTGTGAAGAAGGTTTTTCCTTTGGAATTTAAAACCTTCTTGTAATCATCATCCTATTCATGCAAGTGGATGGATAGTATTCATGCACAAGCTTAACTATGCCTGACAGTTATTAGCATACAAGCGCTAAGCACTAGAGAAGCAATGACCAAGCAAGCTTGTCGATCCAGTCAAAAAAAAGCACATGCTGTCATTTATTATGCATTGATCAAGCATCAGTCTCAAACCAAGAATAACAGAGGTATAGGACCATGGCCAATCTATGTATAGGTTATCTTGGCCACCATATTAGGGTTTCGAAAAACTAGGTGTTTGCTGAAGTGATCCCAAAGTCGAATGTGTGGTCAACATATCTGTGTGTGTTGTAGTCTATGGTTTCATAACATATTTACTGCCATGATTCTTAGTGAAGAATTGCACTACCTAACCGCCATGCAGAAATAAGAATAAGATAATATAAAGTAAAGCTATTAACTCACGAGAGAATTATTTTCTTCTTCGGAATTCATTTCTCTCGTTAATTATCATAAACTGTAACAACCAAAGTGAATTCAGATTCATACAATAGTAGCTCCATTGCATTCGTAAATTTCATTAATAAAGGGTTGTAGTTGACCAAAATATTTAATGACCCAATGGCTTCTACCCAGGTTCTCTTGCATTTGAACCTAACTTTTGTTTTTTTCCATATTATGGAATTTTTGTGTCATAGCATAAGCCAGGTGTTCTCGGGCATAGAGCTCTGCACAGGCACCCTACCCATGTTTTACCAGGGCCACAAGAAAACCATCATCTTGGATGTCACACTTGCTGGGAGAGGCGTTCAGATCACCAGCAGCATGGTCTCCATGCTCAATGCTCAGCGGTAGCATGGTAGCGTTACATTGGATTTGAAGGCCAGCATTCCCATAAATATTAAATGAAGTCATTAGTCCACAAGATTTAGCTCATGTCATTGCAAAAAAATATCATTTTTAAAATGAAATCCTCCATCCTTGCAAATCATATGCATGTGCAAGAATATTATGAACACTGTGTTGTAATAGTAGAACTTTGTGGTAAAAGAACTTTGCTAAAACTTCCATACATAGTCATTTCCTCTTTGTCAAATAGCCATAATAAGCAAATAAAAACCAGAAAGAATGTATTGTAACTAAAAAAACAACCAAACATATGGAAAAGTCAAATTGTTTTTTTTCTGCATCTATTAGTAATAAATCACACAGCCTCCTATTGGATTCCTATATATGCAGAAGGATTAATCAATGGGTAGGAAATTAAATCTGTGTATGTAAATATCCTTGTCACGATGAAGGTACTACAAAAAACCGAACGATCAAGTCTACAATAGACCCTTTACATCCACTGGATTAAGTTGCAAGAAATCTTATTTCTATTATCCATCTCTAATTTCATTATGAATAGCCATTAAGAGCTCCAAACTGACTGAAAACCACTAGGAGGTTTTTCCAAAGTGCCTTGGAGATCCTCAAATTCTATTTGTAAGAGCACTTGAGCAAACTGTGAAGGCCATCCCAAAAATCTGACCTTGCAATCCTCCACCAGCGTACATTTCTATACAATCCTTTGCAATAGTCGTCACTCTCTGCTCCCCTATCAAACAATGTAGAATATCCAAAAAGATTGTTGCGCTAGCAAAAAATTGCTACAAATATCTAGATCCAATGTTGTGATCTCTTTCATAACCAGAAAATGATCCAATCGATGGTCCTCCAATTTTTCAATAACAATATGCTCTCTAGATTCCCTACCTGTTCATCAATAGACTCGACACCAATGCCCACTTTAGCGTCAGTGCGAAGAACTATAAGGTGGCGCAGGTTAAGCTGTGAGGATTGTCATAGAGTGAACCAGGGAGCATGTTAAGAGTATTGCGCCCTTTCTATCCCAAGAACTGTCTTCTGAAGAGGATCTTACCATTTTAGTCAGGTGGCACTTGTACTACATGTAGATGCATAGATTGCATGTCATGCTACATGGAACATGGGAAATCACACTCAAATTCTGTTAGCATTATTTCAAAAGTATAACATATGTAAATCTAACATGTCTCGCATTAATGCTAGCAAGTTTGCTAGTGTTATTATAAAAATGCTATAAACTTATTAAATACATAAATTCATTTATCAATTAATTTAAGAGGGTGAGGGATCACTCTATTTTTATTACTACTGATCATACCTTTGCATCAGGGTTAGAGCAAGGATAGATTCTTTATGCATAAAAAATCCCCCAGCCTCAATATGAGGCCAAATAACACCTCCAAGTTTTTGATTTGATAAAATGGCAATGTTAAACTTTTTATTGGATGAAAGAGTCGTTTCACTATTTTGTACATCTAAAAATTTGTCTAAAAAACTACCACATGTATTGATTTATATGCAAAGTATTGAAAAAGGCGACAAGCCAATTACAATAGTCCCTGCTAGCCCACAACATGGACTAATAAGGATTTCTTGTAAACAATGTATTCATATTGTAGTTATAGTTCATTGCCATGTTAAGTATCATGTCCTCTTTGTTCGTTATGTTGATGTATTTAGGGATGTTATTTATAAATATCTTCGTATAACTAAGTTGTGTTTTACTTGGCACAAAATTTTAAATAGTAATTAATCCAAAGATTTTTTTCTTTTCTTTCTTCTATCATTTGTGTAAATACATAACTCTAAAATTTGTAAAAGTTAACCATTCTTAATAAATAATTTGTGAGGCATAGGCCTATAATTTGATGTTTTATATCAAATACCATTGAAGACATGTTTGATAGAGAGATGTTACTTTAAGTATATATTAAGCAATGTTATTTGGGAGTTGTCTCCATCTTTGGGGGTCCATCCTTTGTGTTTCCTTGTGTCAAGAAAGGGGGAAGTTCTCATTTGGAAGGGGATGTTCTCATGGATGTGAAGAAATTTTAAATGCCCTTTCCAAAATGGGGATTTATGGGAAATTCTCTTTATTGATTTTGGGATGTGTTAATGCTATTTAGTCAAATTGTTATTAGTTCTCTATGAAAAATATTAATTTATCTATTATATATTCAAATCAAGGAAAATTTGAAGGGCGGAAATTAGCTCAGAATAATTTTTGTGGTTTTTTCCAAAAAAAGATTCATGATTTTCTATTTTTTTCTAAATTGATTCTCACAATTTCTATAGTATAAGAAGTTTTACTCTAAAAATTGCAAAATTGTAGAGAAACTACATAAAATCTTTAAAAATTAACACATTTTTTGTTAAAAAGACAAACATTTTATGATTTGAAATTAAGAATTAGTAAGATTCACCAAAGTATTCAAATTATGGCAAATGTTATTAATAATATTTATTTATTAATACAACATTTAAAATATGGTAAATATCAAATAGAGAAATCAAGGAGGAAACAAGCAGAGCACAAAGGCTCGCTCAAACACACACGAGGAGAAACACTCAACTCAATTGTATTCAAGAATAATTGTTACATATATAGAAAACAAATTAGCTAAACTAGATCCAATAAATGTGGATCAGATCCACCAGCTTAGGTGTTGTTTGAACAAGAACCCTAGATACAGAATTCATACGAAGATATTTCTGCATTAAATCTAACAGCCTCCCTTAATGCAAAAATGGATTTTTGATAACACATAATTTCTTCCTAAGATCCTCAAAATGGATCCTTCCAACAGGTTTAGCAAACACATCAGCAACATTTTCACTTTTGTTACAATAGATGTGTTCAATTTCTTGAGACTCGATCTTTTCTCTAACAAAATGATGCTGCAGCTCAATATGTTTAGATCTGGCATGATAGATTGGATTATGTGCCAACTTAATTGAGCTTTGATTGTCACACTGGATTCTCGTAGCTTTTTTTTGTTGTGTTCCAACCTCTTCAAGAATGTGCCTCAACCAAATGGCTTCACAAGTAGCATTGGTTAACACTTTGTATTCAGCTTTTGTGGATGACAAAGAAACAATTGGTTGTTTCTTACTGCTCCATGCTATGACTCCCGAACCAATGTTAAAAGAATATCCAGAAGTGGATTTTCTGTCATCAAGATTTCTTTCCCAATCGGAGTCAGAGTAACTTGCCAACTGAACTTCAGATACATCAATATATAAAAGACCATAATCAATAGTTCCTTTTAAATATCTTAGGACCTCCTTTGAATCTTTCCAATGTGTTTTGCATGGCTTAGCCAAGAACTGACTAAGGATGCCAACATAATATGATAGGTATGGCCTTGTAGTAGTGAGGTAGTTCAAACTACCCACTAGTTAACGATACAAAGTACAATCGGCTACTTTAGATCCATCACTGTAGTATAATTTGACATTTTGATCCAAAGGAGTGGATACAGATTTGCATTCACTCATTTAAAATCTGTCAAGTATTTCTCTTTCATATTTTCTTTGAGTGATGAATGTTTTACCAGATTCTCTCCAAAAAGCAATTCCTAAACAATAGTGTAAGTCACCAAGGTCTTTCATTTCAAATTTTCGTGACAACTTACTTTTAAAATTTGCAACTAATTGATATGCTCCACCTGTAATGATAAGATCATCCACATATAGATATATCAAGCAAACATTTCCATGTTTATCTGATTTAATATATAATCTTGAATCATTTTTACTTTTGAGAAATCCTTGTTGTTTGAAGAAGTTTCCAATCTTAATGTACCATGATCTAGGAGTCCGTTTCAGTCCATAGATCGCTTTCTTTAACCTGCACACAAGCTGCTCATGTCCTTTCTGAACAAAACCTTCAAGATTCACTAAGTATACTTCCTCTTTTAAAGCACCATTTAGAAAAGCTGATTTGACATCTAACTGGGGTATTCTCCAATTATGTTTAGTATCTAGTGCAACTAACAATCTGATAGTATTTAACTTAGCTACTGGTGCATATGTCTTTTCAAAGTCAGTCCCCTCTTGCTGAGAATAACCCTTTGCAACTAATCTTGCCTTGAACTTGTCAATACTAACATCTGCTTTAAGTTTAGATTTGAATAGCCATTTTGATCCTATGGGTACTTTATCTTTGGGTAATTCTACTAAATCCCAAGTTTTGTTTCTCATAATAGAATTATCTTGGCTTGTTCATAATTTAATGGCTCTATGACATTCATTATACTAGTCATCAAAACATAATCTATAAACTTTACTAGAGGATGAGTTTGATGAGATGACCTTCTAGGTACTACAGTACCTGTTAGAATTCCATCCATGATCCTTCTGTCTTATGTTGTTTCATCATCTGAGGCAGTATCACTCATTCTTAATTCCTGTTCCTACTGTTGTTATTGCATCTGTTGCTATTCCTGCACTTTTTAAAGAATTTTTTCTATTTTTCCATGCTCATCTGGGATCAGTTCTTCATCAGCATTATTCATCCTGCTACACATATATGTATTTTCATGAAATAGAACATCTCTACTAGCAATCAATTTGTGTGAACTAGGATGAAAGATTTTATATGCTTTCTGATCATCACAGTAACCAACAAAGATACATTCTATGGATTTTGCATCCAATTTCCTTCTGTCATCTTTAGGTATGTGTGCAAAATCCCTAGAACCAAAGATTCTTAAATGACTAATTTTAGGTTGATAGCCATAAAAGACTTCAAATGAGGTTTGAAGTTCTAGTTTTTTTATTGGACTCCTATTCTTTAGGTACACAGCAGTGTTAATTGCTTCATCCCAAAATCCATTAGAAATGTTCTCACCTTGGAGCATGATGCAAGCACATTCCACCAATGTTCTGTTTGTCCTTTCAGCAATACCATTTTGTTGAGGTGTATCTGTGACTGTGAATTTTTGTTGGATTCCATTTTCTGTACAGTATCTTATGAAAGCTCCAGAAGTGTACTCACCACGTTGATCCAATCTGAGGATTTTAATGAATTTACCTGTCTGCTTCTCAACTTTGATTCTAAATTCCTTGAAGTATTTGAATACATCTCTTTTCCTTTTGATGAAGCAAGCCCATGTGAACTTGGATCTGTCATCAACAAATATTAGAAAATACCATGCACCACCAAGTGATTTGGTCTGCATAGGTCCACATACATCAGTGTGTATTAGTTCAAGGATTTCAGACTTCCTCTTCTCTTCATGGTTAGGAAATTCATTTCGATGTGGTTTTCCCAATGCACATGAAACACATTCAATATGATCATTTTTAATGACAGGAAGACCCTCAACCATCGATTTTTTTTGTAATAACATGAGATCATTATGATTGAGGTGTCCATACCTTTTATGCCACAATTCAACATCTAAAATAGTTGATGCTGCTAGTGCCTGATGGTTTCCCTTGATTGCATCCAGCTTGTACAATCCACCAAGTTGGGATTCTGTTGCTATAACCTTGTAATGATCTTGGACATATTTCACATGGCACTTGTATTTATCAAATTCAACTTTCATATCATTATCGGTGATAGTAGAAACATATATTAAGTTCTTCTTGATGCATGGGACATACATCACATTATGTATCTGTTTAAATTGTCCATCAAGTAGGTTAACACTTATCACTCCATAACCTAGGACTTTGTGAGACCTGTTATCACCTAGATAGATGCGTGTCCCATCATACTTTTCATAATACTCATCATACCAATCTGTATTATAGGACATGTGGGTAGATGCACCCGAATCTATGAACCATGCATTTTCATCATCTGTCTTACCAGACAAAGCATGTTCAGATATAAACAGTCTTAGGTTTTTAAATCCAATGACATCTGGGGTGTATTTTCTAACATAATTTCCATTATGTTTTCTGTATTTGTTATTGGAATCGTTGTTTATCTTCTTAAAACAATCTCTAGCTATGTGACCTAATTTTCCACAATAATGGCATAAAATATCTTTATTAGTGCTAGAGTCATTGCGTGACATACCTCTGTGTCTTGCACAAAACTTTCCTTTGTGTGGATTCTAGTGTTTTCCTCTGTGTGGGTATCTGCCTCTTGCCATCAACGCCTAATTTGAAGACTGAGATTCAGGATCGTACATCTTCATTCTTTCTTCTTCTTGTATCAGGATTCCGCCAAGCTCTATAAATGTAGGAGGGGTATGTCTTACTGCAAGTGATGAGATAAATATTTTGTAATCTGGCAACAAACCTTTTAATGTGATAGATACCAGATCAGTACTAGATACTTCTTCACCTATGTCAACCAGATTATCTCTGAAATCTTTGATGCGGGAGAGATATTTGTTCATAGTTTCATTCACATCCATCTTGATAGACAATAATTTGGTATTTAAAAACAAGATTCTATTAGCGTTATATGTCTCATACATAACTTTTAGTTTGTCCCATGTGTCTTTTGACGTCTTAGAATTTCTGATGTGAGGTATGATGTTGTCTTTTACATACATATGAATCAACACCTTTGCTTGAGTTTCCCACAAGTTCCAATATGAGAGAGCTAATGGATTTGTCGGCTTCTGTTCATCCCCTTTCACAATCAGCCACAAACTAAGTGCTTCAAGCACAATAATCAGCTTGAATTTCCAATTTACATAATTTTCCCCATTTATTTTTTATGCTTTAGTAATGTATAAATCAGCCAATTACAAATATTTCATTTTTACAGTGCTAGAAAGATAATTTCAACCGAAGAGGACAAGGAAAAAAAAAATTCTAGCTCACCTCTTCACTGGAAAATACACAAATAACCTGGTTCACTTAGCTTTACCCTTCTCGACGCCGGTAAGAAAACAGTGTAAGTGAGGGCTCACCGATGCTCTTTCTCTCTGCTTGATAGGCGTCGTTGGTGCTCTTCCTTCTCATCCAGACAGCACCGCCGATGCTCAGTAGGGTGCTAGATAAGCATCGAGCACTCTTCTTTGGAAAATGAGATGGCCCGTGAGAAAAAAAATTTACACTTGAGATAAAAAAAATTGGTCTGGCAATGGTCTCACGATGGCAACGATCTCCCTCAGCAACGATTGGCAACAATCACCATAATATACCAACGGTTGGAAGCGATCTCCCTCACCGACAAAGTTGGTAGCTATTTGCAACGCAGGAGAAAAAAAATATGTATTTTATGAATGACTCTGTGAAGAAAAAAAATACAGGTGAGAAAAAAATTTACTTCAATGATTTCTCCTTTTCACTCTCACTACTAGCACTAAGGTAGCTTAATTCAATAATGGCTATACTCTCACAGCCCACAATGGCTTCCTTTACTACTCAGGATAGTTCCATCAACTTCACACAACAACAGCCTTCAGATAATTTTTGGTTGCCTCACAATAGTCTTCAACTTGGCTCTGATACCAAAATAGAGAAACCAAGGAGGAAACCAGCAGATCACAAAGGCTTGCTCAAACACACAGGAGGAGAAACACTCAACTCAATTGTATTCAGGAATAATTGTTACATATATAGAAAACATATTAGCTAAACTAAATCCAATAAATGTGAATCAGATCCACCAGCTTAGGAGCTGTTTGAACAAGAACCCTAGATATAAAAAACATACAAAGATATTTTTGCATTAAATCTAACAATATCAAGTTTATAAGTCTAAATATTATGTAACATGGTTTCAGTGGAAGTTCATTGCAACACTATTGTTCACTTATTTTAGGATTTTGTATTTTATAACCTCACCTACGGTCTTGTACTTTTATATATGTCATGTTTTATTGGTCCTTGTATTTTATTTATATTTTTTTTAGGGGTAAGATTTTATATATACATCTTCTTGTTGAAGAGGTAATATTTAGGGTTTTGTTGGAATCATTGTTTACTGTATTGCTACTTGTTGTATTTTTATAATATATCCTTACGTTTTAACATTAACCTAAGTTGGACAAAATCTTTAAGAGTTGTACGCATAATTAATAACTTGTCAATTGTAGAATGCTTTGTGCCGTATTTGAAGTAAGAACTTATATTTAAAAAATAAATATTATACAAAATCACAAATGACATTGCTCATTTACAACCTTATTTAGTCTTGTTATGGTTAGAAAAATCTTAAAGTTTTGCAAACTTTTATTTAGCAACCATATTACAACATAACTCTATAAGCATTATTTATGATAATTAAATCTTATTGATATTATTTAACCTAACTCTTGATCTTAAATGATAAATTGTAGTCTAAATCTTGTAGCAATTTTCTCTCTAATTGATACTCAAAATAATTTGAAGGGATATTATTTATTTGAACCTAAAATATGTTAAAAATAAATTTGGATTAATGGAGTTGCATATATCAATTGCAAGCATCACACAATTCAATCGCAATATGGGTATTTGAGGGTATTGAACCTATTTGTACATTAGAACAAACAATTTTATCAATCCAAAATTGCATTTTTGAAAAAGATTGCATGGTCACATTATGGTAATGACAAACTAGAAAAATTCAAATTCCTAAAACATTAGCTAAATGTTCTACGAATTTGCACTTTTCAGCCACTAAAAATAATATGAAGGGATGTTTCTCATTCTAACATGAAATTCAATAAAAAAACATTTTGGTTTGATGGAACTGCATATATCAAATGCTAACATTACAAAACCTAGTTGCAATAGGGATATTCAAGGGTGTTGAGTCCTTTTATTCATTAGAAAACACAATTTTATCAGTCCAAAGTTGCAATTTTGGAAAAGATTGCATCGTCAGATTCTGGGAATGACAAATAATTTGTTTTCAAATTTGCAGAAAATTTATCCTTGTTTTTTATGAAGCAATCATTGTTATGATACACTTTGTTATTTATGCGATCATGTATACTATACTACAAACGAATTTATACTCATTCATTTATTTTCTATATTTGTAGATGGTACATAAACTACCATGGAAATTCTAATGGAACAATTTGTCACAATGGATCTTACAACTTAGTTCTTTTTATTAGTTCATTTACACTAAATGCTAAATAATTGGAACTATAAGAAAGATAACTAGAGTAAAGAAATATACAATCCACACAAATAACACAAGATTCACCCTAGGAAAACCCACTATGGGGAAAAACTAAGCCACAAATGAGGACTATGTCTTGATCTTCATATACTAAAATGCAAATACAAAGGAAATGGTACTCTCTATGACCAAATGGCTGCTACAGGATCTCCTATCTCCTCTATTTTTCTCTAATATTCACTCCCATGTTGTTTCTCAACTATGGAACAATACAATAACATCAAAATAATGGAACCCCTTCTTTACCTAACAACCCAATATTTAACATATATCTCGATAGTTGTCTAGGATTAGTTTTAGGGTTTTTCCATGCCCCAAATTTCAATTAGAGTTAGGGATTTTGACCTTCTATAAGTCCTTGAAATTTCATGCATGAATAGCTATGCATGTGTGTGAAATGAGAGTTGACATGGAATCCACTTGGTACCATGGTGGTCAACTAGATAATTTAGCTTGTGGGAGGCATAACTTCTTCATGCAAACTCTATTGGAGGTGATTTTTTAACCGTTGGAAAGGTTTTAGAGTGTAGAATCATGCGAAGGGACAAGGAAAATAGATGGAATTTTTATCCCCCAAAAAATCACCTAGAACCTCAAATAGGCCCCGGAAGGCTTGAGACCCCAATTATGAAAATTGAAATCTTCCCCTAGAATGAGCCCTACAAGCCAATTCATCCAATATTTCTACCCCTAAAGCACCAAAATAGAGGAAAATTTATATATTGATCCATTTCGGATCAGTAGATGGAACATGAAGAAATGCAATGTCAAACTGAAGTCAACCAACAAAACATTCCAAATAAGTACAATATATGTTGTACAAATAACGAATATTTGATCATGCAAATAATGACAATGGTTTGAGAATGAATGATGATCATCGAAATTAAATGTTTCAAGTTGAATATTTTGGAATGTTTGTTTTTTATGTTGTCCCATTTTGTATAAGATTAACGCCATATAATGTAGAGATTGATAATGATTTCATTAAAGTTGAAAGAAGAAAACCAAGGATGTCTCGTACTGAAGAAGATAACAGTGATGAGAAGCATAAAGTATTATTACCTTACATATAAGGCACAGTAGATAGAATTGTCCAGCTTCTAAAAAAGAAGAACATAAAAATTGTTTTTTCTCCTCCAGACAATCTCAAGAAAATTCTAAGCTTTGGTAAAGATCATATTAGACCCAGATCCCACAAAGGGGTTTACCAGATTCAATGTTCCTCTAGGAAAACCTACATTGGTGAAATAGGGAGAATAGTCAGTAGGAGGATCAAGGAGTACAAAGTTGCATTATTCATAACAAAATAAGAAGGTATTCCCTTATCAAGCATGCTCAATGTACCAAGCATCAGATAATGATCGAAGAAGCAAAATTTATGGCGCGTGTTGATCACTACTCTAAGAGAAGAATCAAGGAAGCAACTAAAATCTCAAAAACCCTAATTGTCTAAATAGGGATGATGGATTAATTCTTAGTAGAACTTGGATTCATGGTAGTATGCATGAAATGTGAATGAATGAGAGTTGGTTCACCCATCTAACCAAATTTGACACTCATGATTCAGATTTATATGTGTGCTCTTGCTCCATCCTTAGCTTACCAATAGTCTTTGTTGTGACGAAGATCCACCATTGTGGGCTCAAAATGTTTACAACATCATGGAATGTACCATAGACCAAACTCCAAATTTTGTTACAAATGATTACTCCTACAAATTCTCAGCTAATAACATATATCCAAACATGTTTCTGATAAACAACAAATTATTTGTTTATTATTTTTTTTAACCACTTATGTAAAATATTTAATATTGAATAATTCATTGTTAATATAATTTTACACTTCATACATCATTTTTATCACTGCAATGAAAGTTAGAGACAAAAAAAAATGTATATATTTTATGAGTATACAACGTTACAAATTAATAGATTCATAACTAACATGAAAATTCAAAATGTTTTTTTTCTATAGAAACAAGGGAGGCTGCTAAAAGCAGCTAGTCCCTGCCTTATGTATATGATTAAAGCTAGCTTTATGTATTAAGTTATGAAACTGTTTCTAAAATTTGAGAACTATACAGTTGTAATCAATGATCGTAGAATGTCTAGTTTTTCGTTTGTTTCTTCCTAGACACAACATCTGATTGCTTCAATGCTATCTGTTATCTGGCAGGAAGCTTCTTTGAATTTGAATTTTTTTTCATTTACAATGCCTTAACACCAGTACTAGATTTTAAGTTTAGATTTGAATAGAGAACTATTGAAAAGTCAACAAGAAACATGTGTCTAATTTCCTTTTCCCTTAATTAAATTAGACAATAACTATTAGTCTATTATCTCGTTCATAACTGAGTGATTTGGAATTGTAACAGAATTGTAAGTGTAGTTAAGTGAGTTAAGTTTAGTTGTATTAGTGTGAGTTCAGTGAATTAGTTAATTCACTAAACTCACAAGTTAACTCGCATACAACTGAAGACTTGCCACCGGTAACTATATGCATTCCAATGGACACCAGTTGAGATCATAGGTGAAAGGGACAGTTGACTATCAGTTGTGATTTGTTCACACATGCAGTGAATATGCTTATGAGCATGAGCAAACGCAGCAATCAACAGAGTTTCAATTGGATTCGATTCAATTGGGGAGAATTGAGATATCAGAGGTTGCGCGGAGGATTTTTCTCATCAGAGGTTGCGCAGAGGAGGCAGGTTGTCTAAACACAGGGAATTGGCACATGATTAGCTAATTCGTGTATGACAGGGTGAGACTTTCGTATTGTACTGAGAGCTCTTGGATTAGAGTTTTGTATGAGATTGTTTCATGATTCATGATATACATATATATGATAGCGGGGTTTTGAGCTTTAAGCTTTCCTTGGAAAACATTGTGTTGTGTATTATTGATATTTCACTCTGTGCATTGTTATGTCAATCGTGGTTTAATTGTTTCCGCAATAATTAGAGTAGAAGCGGTTCTGTATTTAATAAGAGGCAAATTTGTTAGATCAGGAGAATCGTAGGAATACATTAATCTGTATCGAAATTTCTACATGGTATCAGAGCCACGGAGGCCACGGACTTGAGTTTTGGGTTGGATAACATTTAAATTTGCAAGACTTTCTTAGTGCGATCTTGACTCAAGATCGAAATGTCTTTCAATGGCTTGAGGTTGGAGTATGCACTCGAGGGCAGCTCTAACTACATTGCGTGGAAGGACAGGATGGAGGTAGTGCTCGAAGACAATGGCTTGAAGGATTACATTGATGCAGATGTTCCTAAGCCAGCTGCGACAGATAATGCAAATCTTGATGCATGGCAAAAGAAAGTGGCAAAGGCGATGAGGATTTTGTTGGAGGGAGTACGAGACCACATTGTCTCAAGTCTCCATGGGAAAACCACACCATATGCAATGTGGAAGGTTTTGATAGATTTGTTCCAAAACAGTAGCGATCATAGGAAATTGGCGCTCAAAGATAAACTCAGGAGGATTAAGATGGAGAAAGGCGACACCATTCCAAAATATCTCACAAAGTTTGTTCAATGTCGGGATGAGATTGGAAGTGTGGGAATAACAGTCGCAGCTGATGATTTAGTGAGCTTGGTACTCCTAGGACTTCCTAAGAGTTGGCACAGTTATCAAGACTCTGTCAATGGAAGGGAAAAGTTGCTGGATTGGGAACGACTATGGTCGGATCTGGTACAAGAGGAGTTCAGTAGGAACACCAGAGATGGATCTTCATCAAAGCATGATGATGAAGAGAATTGTGCTTTGACTGCCAAGGAAAGGAAAGGGAAAGGGAAGAAATTCCAATCAAATTCCGAGTCTAAATTCAAGAAGCTGGATTTGTCCAAAGTGAAGTGTTTTCACTGTCACGAACGTGGGCATCTCGCCACTAACTGTCCACAGAAGAAGAAGAACAAGATGGTTGCTGGAGCTACAACCGGTGAGGCTCTTGTCTCATAGTTCGAGCTTGACTTCGCTTTGATAGCATGCATGGCATCAAGTGCATCAGGATCAGTATGGTATTTGGATAGTGGCGCTTCCTTTCACATGACAGGAGATAAAGAGTCTTTTATTGATTTGGAGGAGAAAGATCTCAAAATGCATATAGAGATGGGCGATGATGGAAAATATAGCGCAACTGGTATTGGTACCATTACCTTTCAAGGGGAGTCATGTAAACCATTTCAATTGAAAAACGTTATGCATGTTCCAGGTCTGAAGAAAAACTTGGTCTCAGTCGCAATGTTGGAAGACAGAGGCTATGATGTTGTTTTTAGCAGTGGTATAGCCTACCTATGACATAAAGCAACAGGTCAAGTCAAGAAAATAGGGATTCGAGTTAAGAATCTCTACATGCTGCAGATAGATGGATGTGATGCCATGATAGGCAAGGCAGAAATAGTGGTGAGCCGGGATGAGGGCGAATTATGGCACAGAAGGTTAGGCCATCTTCATCATGGAGCCTTGAAGATCATGCAGCAAATATCTATTGGACTTCCAATGGGAACACTTGCGCAGTCAGATCAGTGCAAGGGGTGCACCCTAGGGAAGTATGTAAAGTCCACCTTTCAGGAAAAGGAGAACCGTGCTTCAGTAATCCTGGAGAGAGTTCACACAGACTTGTGTGGACCATTCTCGGTTGCTTCAACAGAAAAACACAGGTATTATGTGATTTTTGTTGATGATTTTTCTCGTAAATGTTGGATCTTCTTCATGCAGAAGAAGAGTCAAACATTCTCAAAGTTCTGTGAGTTTAAAGCATTGGTGGAGAAAGAGTCGGGGAAGCAAGTGAAGGCTCTAAGGAGCGATAATGGTGGAGAATACATCTCTAACAAATTCAAAGACTTCTGCCATAGAGAAGGAATTCGAAGAGAACTCATAGCGCCCCATAACCCACAGCAGAATGGGGTCGCGGAGAGAAAGAACAGAACGATCGTGGGTGCAGCACGAGCAATGTTGCATGATCAAGGCCTACCATTGCATTTATGGGCAGAGGCATGCAATACTGCGGTTTATGTGCAGAACCGTTGTCCTCGTAGAGTACTTGGCATAAGTACACCTGAAGAAGCGTTTACTGGTAAGAAACCTGATGTTTCACATTTTAAAATTTTTGGTTCATCTGTTTATGTGCATGTGAACAAGGATGCCAGGAAGAAGCTGGAACCGACTGCTGAAGTTGGGATATTTTTGGGGTACACAGAAACGCCCCATAACTATCGAGTGTATTTTCCAAATAGCAAGATGACTACTGTGCGACGGGATATAAAATTTGATGATGAGAAATCCATGCGATTGTCACTTGAGAGGGAGTTAGACTTGCATGCAGCAGAGGAACTGTTGGTTCCCAAAGATGAGTCTCAAGATGTGGATCAGCCACATGAAGAGGTTCATAGAGTAGAGGAAACCACTAGAGCAGAGCCATCCATCAGAAATGGAAGAAAGTACACCACGGAAGCTGATAGATTGAGACTAGATGCTGCACAGAATATAGGAGCCCCTATTTCATAGCGCAGGCAGAGACAGTCTCTTGATCGATTTGCTGGATACATGGCTCTTATGAGCAAATGTATTGTGACTGAACCATCTTCCTTTCAGGAAGCAGTGCAGGAGCCCACTTGGGTTGATGCTATGGTAGAGGAGTATAAATCCATTGTCAAAAACAGTGCATGGGAAGTTGTCCCAAGACCGATTGATAAATCAGTGGTAGGTTCGAGATGGATCTACAAGGTAAAGCAAGCTGCTGATGGGAGTGTGGAGAAATACAAGGCCAGGTTTGTGGCCCGAGGCTTCTCACAGATTGAGGGGATAGATTATGGTGAGACCTTTGCACCTGTTGCAAGGTACTCTTCCATAAGATCCATCCTTGCACTCTCAGCGCAGATGGGCTGGCACATTCATCAGATGGATGTTAAAACTGCGTTCCTCAACAGGATCATTGAGGAAGAAGTGTACATTGAGCAGCTTGAAGGTTTTGAGACCTTTGACAGAGAGTCACATGTGTGCAGACTCAAGAGAGCACTGTATGGGCTGAAGCAAGCACCCCGTGCTTGGTACACTCGAATAGACAGCTATTTCACCGGATTGAGCTTCACCAAAAGTGAAGCAGATGCAAACCTATACCAATTGGTGGTGGAGGGTAAGCTTTTAATCATTGTGTTTTATGTTGATGATTTAATATTGACAGGTGATGAGCAGCTGATACACTCATGCAAGAAGGACCTTGCAAAGGAGTTTGAGATGAAGGATTTAGGCCTTCTTCATTATTTCCTTGGTTTGGAAATATGGGAGCGAGATGGTGAATTGTTTGTGTCTCAAGAAAAGTATGCAAGAGAGATACTGAGTAAGTTTCACATGGAGGGCTGTAAACCCATGGATACTCCTCTTCCTGGAAACTGGAGGAAAGTGGATGCTACTTCTGAAGAGGTAGTGGATGCTACTGTCTATCGACAGTTAGTAGGTTCGCTAATGTATTTAGTGAATACGAGGCCAGATATTTGCTATGCGGTTAACCAGCTAAGTCAAGCGATGGTTAAGCCTACCAAACTCTTTTGGAAGGCAGGGAAGCATGTCCTGCGATATCTGAAGGGCACTGTTGAGTATGGATTATGGTACAGACAGACAGATGAGGTGAAGTTGCTTGGCTTCACGGATGCAGATTGGGCAGGCAGCCCAACGGACAGAAAGAGCACATCAGGAGGGATCTTTAGTATTGGATCTACAGCTGTGTCCTGGTACAGAAGGAAACAGAGATCCGTAGCACTTAGTTCAGCTGAAGCGGAATACATGGCAGCGAGCCAAGTTGCATGTGAAGCTATCTGGATGAGGAAGATCTTGGTTGGATTGTTTGGTTCTCACTTAGATCCGATAGTGATTTATTGTGATAATCAGAGTTACATTAAACTCTCGATTAATCCTATGTTTCATGACAGATCTAAGCATATAGATATCCGGTATCATCATCTCAAAGATTGTGTGCAGCGGAAGATCACGTTGCTTCAATACATTCCTACGGAAGATCAGGATGCAGACATTCTGACAAAGGCTCTCACCAGGAGCAAATTTGAATATCATAGGGACAGGATTGGAGTGAAGGATAATCCCTTTCTTCTTGAGAGGGAGTGTTGAAAAGTCAACAAGAAACATGTGTCTAATTTCCTTTTCCCTTAATTAAATTAGACAATAACTATTAGTCTATTATCTCGTTCATAACTGAGTGATTTGGAATTGTAACAGAATTGTAAGTGTAGTTAAGTGAGTTAAGTTTAGTTGTATTAGTGT
The DNA here is from genome assembly GCA_001517045.1 of Pseudotsuga menziesii. Taxonomy (NCBI): domain Eukaryota; kingdom Viridiplantae; phylum Streptophyta; class Pinopsida; order Pinales; family Pinaceae; genus Pseudotsuga; species Pseudotsuga menziesii. The sequence continues at coordinate 8,638 of LPNX010771992.1, read as the reverse complement.
GAGTTCAGTGAATTAGTTAATTCACTAAACTCACAAGTTAACTCGCATACAACTGAAGACTTGCCACCGGTAACTATATGCATTCCAATGGACACCAGTTGAGATCATAGGTGAAAGGGACAGTTGACTATCAGTTGTGATTTGTTCACACATGCAGTGAATATGCTTATGAGCATGAGCAAACGCAGCAATCAACAGAGTTTCAATTGGATTCGATTCAATTGGGGAGAATTGAGATATCAGAGGTTGCGCAGAGGAGTTTGCTCATCAGAGGTTGCGCAGAGGAGGTAGGCTGTCTGAACACAGGGAATTGGCGCATGATTAGCTAATTCGTGTATGACAGGGTGAGACTTTCATATTGTACTGAGAGCTCTTGGATTAGAGTTTTGTATGAGATTGTTTCATGATTCATGATATACATATATATGATAGGGGGGTTTTGAGCTTTAAGCTTTCCCTGGAAAACATTGTGTTGTGTATTATTGATATTTCACTCTGTGCATTGTTATGTCAATCGTGGTTTAATTGTTTCCGCAATAACTAGAGTAGAAGCGGTTCTGTATTTAACAAGAGGCAAATTTGTTAGATCAGGAGAATCGCAGGAATACATTAATCTGTATCGAAATTTCTACAAGAACTACTCTGATTAAAAAAGGGGGGACTAATGATACTTCACATACTTCTAGAATGCAAATGACATTTAAAAAATCAGAACAAGGTCATTTGAACATAGATTTTGATGTTCTCTCTCATAGAGCATTACACCGAACCTTTACGTTGAAATACAAATACTAGTTTAAATATTTGTGTTGTGTGCATTTTGCTTTTAACTTATTCATGATTCCAATTCGCAAAACTCAATCAGTCCTGCACTGTTAAGTTGTTCTTTGGTTGCATCTTGGAATTGTGGTCAACAAAATTAATTTATTGGTAATTTCATTTGATGGCCAACAATTGTCTTATACTAAGTTCATAGTGTTTTGTTTCTTGAAATAGGCATGAATTTGTATGATTTGAAAGCAATGCATTCCAATTTTTTTGGAAATATGGATAAAAATATATCAGAGTAGGAGTAGATAACAATAAATATCAATATGTTATCATCTTTGAATGTGCACGTGTGGGAGAGAAATATATTTATTCAATGATGATGTATGCTTGTGTTAATGTATGGTAAGTTTGAAGATTTGAATATTTCTTTTGAATCTAATAGTGCGCCTCTTGTTGTGGATCAATGGTATAATAAATTATTGATACATTTATTATTTATTCAGGCTACCTTCCTGGGACATCACAATCCCAAGTCTAAACCAGCAAGAAGAGCAGCAGGATCAACTGCAGAATGAACTAATCATCTACAACATTATAATGATAAATTTGAGTTTGTCTCCAGGCACGCTGGTTGCCATTTCGCCATGTACATTCAATACATGAAAATTAGACTCTCTCGTATATGTATATATAATATATTAAACTGATAACACCCAGTGCAATACAAGGTAGGGCAGACTAACCCTTCTTTCATTTGATTTTTGATATTGTATTCCAAATGAGTCAAAAAGTGTATAGTGTCCATTTGTGCCACATACCATGATCCATTGAGTGCATGGTATCCACATGGATGGATTGAGTGAGCTGGAGCATCTCAAATGCATGGAAATTATGTCAGACACTTTAGGATGAGAACCTTCATAACTTTTACGTGTCAACAAGTTACGAAAACCCAAGGCGTTCTATTGCAAAAATAAATAGAAGATGTTTTCACTGAAAACATGTTCTCTGCATAGAACACGTGTCATTGGAAAGATGACAAATGTTGGACAATCCAAGTTCATCGAACCCATAAAAATGACAAGAATAAGAACAAGATCATTACCTTTCAGCTTCTGTAGAAGATAATGATGTTCTTAATGGCAGTTTATTCCATCTCCCCCTTCTTGCCGGAGCTTACTTAGTTTCATAACTTTGAGGTGAAATTTGGCCTATATGGAGAATAGGTTAAGTGGAGAACAGGTTAACTGGAAGATGCATTTTGAGAGCTATTGGGTTTATAAGTTTTCCCTAATTCATTAAATAAAATCAGGTTGGTTAGGCAATAGATTATGCAAGACAAAAAGCCTGAATAACGAAGAAGGGCTGCAACTAAGAACAACTGAGATATCCCTCTAAAAGTGTGGGATGGAGGGCCAAGAAGAGCTTGAGATAACTCTAGAAATCAAGATAACTCTGGAAAAGAGCAGGAGAGTTGATAAGAGCCTGAGATTGTTCCGTGTCTTCATTTTATTGTTTCGCTGGAAGAAAATACAAGTGCAGAGAAAGGGTTTTCATATTGTAAGAAGAAAACAACTTCCAAGAGTGTCGGGAGTAGAGAAGAGGATTCACCTAAGCATAGCTGAGGTAGTTCTAGATAGAGACCAGAGTCGAATAGAGAGATGGGAGCCAAATAGAATTGGGGAGTTTTTTTATTTGTTATTTCTTTTTTCTTCAAAGACTATTATATAGATCCCTACCCCTTTAGCGATTGAAGAAAAAAAATAACGTTCTACTCTACCAATTTTCTCCAGCCAGAGATTGAATTCGAAAATGATGAATTGTGCAAACAAGTCGTCTTGGATTGATGGATAGATCGATCTAAAATGCAAAAGGAGATGATAGTTGTAGAGTTAAACTGAACGTTGTTGTCTCGTTTTCCCTGAATTTTCTAAACACCTACAACTGAAATTCACTGTAAGTCAACTATCTCTGAAAAATTGGCACATAGATACCATTATATTTAGTTATAATTGATGAAGTGTGCTCCTAGATTCATAAATGTTTAATTCAAAATAAGCAGAGGAACCAATGTAGGTTGGTTGTTCTAATTATCCCAATAAATTTGGTTAAAATGTATTCTAACTCATGTCCGATTATAATATTAGCTAGATGGAACCTATTTAAATTTATTTTCAACAAATTTCAATGCCAAAATTAATTGTCCAAAGCTTCTAATGTTATGGTCCAATTCAAAATATTGTTTACATACCTGCTGAAGATGGATCAAGTCTCAGTTGGGTATATCGGAATTCTCTCTTTGCTGGAGTTGGGATTACATGATGGTAATTTGACTATAAGCTAAACTCCTTCCAACTTAATTTATTTTTTAACTTGATGAAAAGGGAATTGATAAATTAGTCATGAGAATAAAAATGCAGGATAGTCAGAAATCAACTTTGGCCAATGTTGAGAGCACTAATCATATAACATAATTCAGAATCCTATGTGGTTGTATTTCCTCATTGAGTCGGTCAGTACTGTGTTAATGATTGTGGTGTTTTCTTACGCGTGTCTATGTGATAGTACGTTGAAACGAAAAGAGCCTATGATTAAAAGTTGCTTCGAAAATGAATATCAAGTATAGTTTTTATTGTTAGAAGATGTTCTAAAAAAATGTAAAAATAGATTGATAGCATATTGGGTTATTGAAAATCTCTATAAAAGTTGTTGAGTTGTTTGGAGATCCATATTTATATAGTAACTAACTCCCTGGTTTGTTGAGATCCAGCTTTACTATTTATGTAAATAGACTTTGATGAAATAAATAGATTGTGTGTGCTTTGTGTGCATATCTTTCTCTTATGCATGAGTCTTCACCCAATCTGTCTTTTCCCCTTTGTTTTGTCATCTATCTTGTTGACATGAGAGCTTGGAGCAAGGTGGAAAGAGCTGTGTGAACTTTACCTGCGTGAGAAATTATAATTGCTGAAGAACGAGCAGCCTATGTGACGTCTTTCTTATTGAGGCTACAAGCACAAGTATATCACAGGGTGGTTGGTTGGGGTTTCAAATCCCAATGACAGGAGTGTTTGATCCTTAAGGAAGAAGCTGCCTTTCGGTTAAATATCCATCATCAACTTGTGAGATCCTTGCCTGTGTGATTTGTGGATAAAATAGTTCCTTTCGGTTAAGGATCTAGCATCTGTTTATGAGATCGTTGCCTGTGCTATCTGTGGAGAAAAGAGTTCCTTTCGGTTAAATATCCATCATCCGTTTGTGAGATCGTTTCCTGTGCGATCTGTGGAGAAAAGAGAGCAGTGGGATCCCTTCTTGTAGACATATAATGAGGGCATCTACATCTAAATCGAAGTCTATACCAAAGCAATGAGCATATAACAAAGAAAGCAGAAAGAGGGCCAACAAACGACCTTTTACCTTAGAAGGGCACATTGCACATGTTATGGCACCAAGAGGGAGGAATATTACAAGGGAAAGGGTATGTAAAGAACACATTGCATGTTGCAGATTTTATGGTAGGACGAGGGAAGAAGATTACAAGGGCGCATTGCAGATGTGTTGGTACCAGGACGATAGTCGGTGGTGGGCATCACAAAAATGGTACAAACATTAAATGTTTGAAAGTAATGTTGAGCGGAGAAGAGCAACTCATATAGCATTATTTCGCTTCAAAAAGAAGTAGTACACAATCTTGACACTAACCTAAGTTTTTAAGCCGAAAATGGTGCTCTTCCTCGAGATGAGGCCAAATAAGAGAAAGAAGTCGGTGATTGGTTGAGAAAAACTACACTAGATATTGATTGGTAATAAAAACGGTTGTTCATATCATGTTATAAATACAATAGAGATTGATTGGTAATAAAAATGGTGGTTCCTAGTATGTGATAGAAAACTTAGGCTAAATCTAAAATAAGTAATTTTGATATTTGTGAAGACTAATTGAATCGGCGGTAAGCCATTTCCTATAGCTCCTGCCAGCTTGAAGGCAGGGACTAATAACATTTAAATTTTATTATGGATCAATTAAGAGAACTTTCCGATATGTATGCATTGTGTTTAGTAGTGTCAAACATATAAACAACCATGTTCCTTGAATGGTTGAAGATGATCAATTAGAGCCTAAAGACTTATTATGCCTCAATCAAAAAGTGATGTTAACGTCAAACTCATGGGTTGTGGTTAGCCATTGGATTTCTCTACGTGGAAGACCATATGGTCTCCACAAATACTAACATTTGTGATTGTGAATATCAACAAATACATTCGTCCTCCATGAAAACCTATCGAATGGGGGTGGGGGGCATATGTTCCACTTAAAATTGCATGTGCATTAACGATACATAAATAACAAGGGATGCCATTAACTAAAGTTACAATATATAATTGTTTTTCATTGAATGCCAAGGTTTGGTCTTCACTATAATATCAAGAGTTCATCTCTTGAAGGACCTTCACATACCCAACATTTACATTTGAAAGGTACACATGAATGGAGGAAAATATTGAAGGAAGAAGTAAAAAGGAAAAAGATTACTCCATGTCAATTGTGACAACATCATTGTAATTATGGTTTTGCAATAGAGCTCTCATTATAAATGTAACTTCTTCATAACAAAACAAATTCTAATTTCACTGGTGGTCATTTAATACCTATTTTGATCTCTTACATTTCATTTTCCTTTAGATTTGTCATACATTTCTTGTTATCTAACACTTTGATATTAAAAACATATACAAATTTGTGTATGTAAATGTTATACAAGGGTGATTCCATGAAGATGGGTAACACTTTTTGGCCAAATTTGGCAATGAAAACCTGATTTTTAACTCATGTGCTAGATAGAAGCCCTCAAAACGCATATATGCCATGTGAATTTTGACTTGCAGTAAAAAAACAAATTGTAGAATATTATGTTGGCTTCATAGTGATATTTTTTTTAAAATATTCCGATGTCATTTAATGTGTGAATTTTTGCATTTAATGAACTATGTGACCTTAAAAATTTGAAGAAGCTAATAAGTGGCTCATGTCCACATAGAGTAATTCAATCTTGCATTAATAATTTAAAAATATATATATATATATGAGCATGATCTACATAAAATGCAGTGTGATGTGCATATTTTTTTGTTAATTTTTCTCGCATTATACAATTATTTATTATTTTTCGAAAGTGACCACATTCGATTTCAGCATCGTTTTAAACACATATTTGTCCACGTAAAGAAATGTTTTCTATTTTTTCAAAAATTGAAAAACCAAAGATACCCTTTTGAAGAGGACACATCAAAATGTGATGTGTGCATTTTTAATAATTTTTTGGCTGTGTATTTTTAACTCTGTGGATTTTTCTTTGAGCTGCTTCGAAGTTGCAGTGTGGTTTTCTAAGTATAAGTTTTAGAAGTAATTAAAAAATAAATTTCATATGAATGCCAAAATGCATGTATGATACGTCAATGGATAGAAGATTCGTTGATGAATTTATCGGCATCAACTCCGCTCAGTTATGTGCTAGGAATGGCAGGGTTTACACCTCTGCAAGGCACAGGAAATTTTTCATTTGTTTGAATGTGGGCTAAGTCTGTTTTTTTAAGCCCTCGACCGAGGTATGAACCTCGACCGAGGTATTTAAATACCTCGGTCGAGGTCTTAAAGAAACCTCGACCGAGGGTTTAGCAAACCCTCGGTCGAGGTTTCATTAATACCTCGACCGAGGTATTAGCTCGGTCGAGGTCCTTTAAAGCAAAACCCGAGAGTGAATTCAAACATTAATGACACTCCAACTACAAACTTTAATGTCTTTACCACCCAAATTTTTAATCAAAATCTATATAAACATATAATTCATAGTAAGCTAAATCTCCTTCAAAATTGCCTTAGAATTTCATTGAAAAAAGTTTGTTTTGTCATACAAAGTTAGCATTGTAGATTGTTTTGCAAGTATCAATTTAGATTTTTGATCAATCACAATGGGAAGTGTTAGAATAATCCGTCAGGATTATTGTAAATAAATAAAAAATAGGAATATGAATAGATAGGAAGCCAAACTGGCTGAGCGGAAGGTGAAACCCAACCGCCATGAGATTTGTATAAGTATAGGCTTTTGCATTGGAATAGTTAATTAACCGGGATTTATTACCAACAAGTGGTATCAGAGCAGGGCTGTTTGCCATAACTCCTGCCTGCATTCTGCCATATCTAATTTAGGCTTCCTGGCTGCCTGCCCATCACCAGTCTGCCCCTGCGCACATTCATTATGTGCATTTATTTTCTGCTCATACGTTTGATACCTAACCCTAACGCTTCATCTCCTGCCTGGCTGAGCTACGATTGTTTGTGCATTGCTGCACACATTGAACCATTGTTTCCTTTATGCTTTTGAAAATGTACATGCGAAGATATGTGGAAACCCTAGTTTTTTATGAGTGAAAACCAGCGTTGGATATGCTGTCGGTGCACCCCCACTCTGTTGGCAGTTGCGAATTGAAAGGACTACGCGGATGCATGGATGCGGGCTTGAATGGGAGAATGTAGACTGTCTTCCTAATGCTAAAGCGTGGGTCCAATGTTTGTTTTGGATGAGTTTATGAGCTGTGCGTTGAAACAATGGTGAAAGTTGTGCACCTGCCAGACCAGCGTGGAGATTGAAGAGTTGCGTGGAGAGATTGTGCTGACTGATATATAGCATGGACTGCCTACCTGCAGACTGCGTTAATAGCGTGGAGTACAGAAACCTACCATTGAACGTGGAGTTTTCTGCTGCGTGCAATCATTCAGATGCGTGGAGGTAGAACAATTTTCCTGTAATGTTTTGTATGTATTATTTTGTATAGCTCGTGGATGTAGAACGATTTTATTCTGCATAGCTCGTAGAGGCAGAACGAACTCGTGGAGAAATTGCCTATTTTCTACCAAGATTCAGTGGTGAGGATAAAGCTGAATACCGAATGCTGTGTGGAGCTACGTCTTGTAGAAGAATTTGAAACGACTGCTCTCTATTCCACGGTTTTTTGTATTAAAGACTGAACCTGAAGCTTCCTGGAGAATTGTACACGCTGCCTGAAGCTGAAGCTACCTGGAGAATTGTGAAGACCTGTGTTCTGGTATTAAATACCAAGCCTGAAGCTGCCTGGAGAATTGTACACACTGCCTGAAGCTGACTGAGTATTGTGCGTGAAGATATTACTGCCTGCAGATTGCTGCTTGCCTGAAAGCTCGTTTATATATGAAATATCGGTGAACCCTAATTTTTGCAGACCGATATAAAGCTGGTATCTATGGTTTTGTTATTTTTATAACAAAATGGATTTGGTTTTATTATTATAACAAGATTGTTTGCTGGATGATAATGAGAAGCTGAGATACGAGTTGTGGTGTTCTTGATTGTCGAGACCCTAGTCTAGACTGTGAAGACTGAAAAGTATTCTTGCTGAGCCTGAAGACTGAGATTGATATATTGCAGACCAATCTCAGAGATGAATACTGAGACTAATATATGAAAATGATGTATGCTGGAGATTATTGTATGCTGCGTTTATGATGAAGAATTTTATGTATATGCTCACTGATATATTGAAGACTCTTGCTATATTGTGAAAGAATGTTTGTTTAAATATTCACGTGGATACTCTTGCTTGCTGCATACTGCTGGAACATTGAAAAAAAAACTGGAGCGCACCCACTGAAATGCTGTTGCGATTTCTGAAGACTGAGAATACTGTTGGTGGAACGTGTAAAGACTCAGCCTGAATATTGGTGCATCCTCTCTAGGGTGGAAACCCTAATTTCTTGCGTGAAGCTTCCTGCAAGTTCTTCAAGCTGCTGCGAGTCATGCTGGATACTGTGTTAAAAGCTGCGGGTATCAAG
>LPNX010771965.1:360164-452892 GCA_001517045.1 Pseudotsuga menziesii | reverse complement strand
TTTAACAAAGAATTTTTCTTATATAGCTAATGATGGATGTTCCATATAGGGGGATAAGAATATTATAAAGTTTGAGGGTGATCATAACTCTGCACGTCCCCGGTTCTACTACGACTCAGTTTCTATTTTCTTCTACAATGTCCTGCATCCTCCACAATTGTCAGCTGTGGGCACTACTGCAGCTGATAAATATTTCAATCTTGGAGCTTTACAGATGGGCCATGATTTGGATGAGGTAGTTTGTTCAAGTTTTCCATTCTTTCATTCTTCCCTTCCACTCATTCCCAATGGAAGAGGAAAAAGAGCTGGAGAGAGCTGGAGACAGCAAATATGGGTTTCATTTAGAAGAGAATCATAAATTTATTATTTTCATCTAAACTTAAAATGGGTGATAGGAATTTTTATGACAACAATAATAACTGAAGGGGTCAGTATTGTGTATCTGAAACTTCTGCCCTTTATAATATTTATTACAGGAAATATGTCGTGTATGGAAACAAAGAAGAAACTACACTGTGTAGTCTGTGCACTCACCTATCTTCTGGATCAACTGAAACCCATCTTGCAAGGGATATTGGATTCCATCAATGCAACGAAGAATAGAGCCTCTGTGAACCATACCGCTGCAAGGGCTGACCAAAGCTTCACTCCTTATCCCTCGAAAACAGTTCCGACATTGCAATGCTCATTTTGAACATGACCCCCTGGGGGATGAGCTTAACCAACTCCATAACTGATTGTCTATTGGGGGGGGGGGGCGGCGGGGCAGACCATACTCTTTCCAGCAACATGCAACTATATCCCACAAATCTGCCCAAAAGAAATGCCGTTCTCACTCAAGCAGTCAGACTGGAAGTGTGGCAAGTCTGCAATACGAGTAACCCATGACCTCTAGCTCCAATTGGGTGGCGGAGTCCTTGGTGTAGTTTTTACATGGTTGATGACATCATAGCAGGTCTGGGAGTTGTCGATTTATGTGGTCCTCTATCTTTTTTAATAGAGGTTGTTTAGTAGCCAAGGCCTTGAATAATTGCTTGGAGTGCTTGTCACTAACTTTGAGCCAATGCAGTCAAGATCAAATATGGGCACCTTTTACTTTGAGAGCCTCTGCAATTTGTATTGCCTGTCTAATATTTGGATCTCTGGCCCGCAACTTCTCATTGAATGGCTGTACTTCTGTCTTTCACCAAAGCCATTTATTTGGTCTCTACGTTTCCTGTGTGCCTACTAGTAGCAGTGTCTTGTTTGCCATATCCTAGAAGAAGGGGACGCTGTTTTGGCAATAGCATCATTCCACCATTTATTCTAGCTCGAATCAGTTTTGGCCTTGGGTACTCAATTTCAAATCAAGTTGATGCTGTTGAGTTATGTTGGGCATTTTAGATGAGAGACATTAAGCTTGTATGCTGTTTTGATAGGAGCTGGTAAGTTTGCTCCTACAGAATTGCAAAGACAATTGGTTGGTGATCAGACAAGACATCTAGAAAGGTTAATTCTTATGAGCCTGGTTACATCTGAATCCTGATGAAGAACCCATCACATAGTATGACAACCAAGACGAAACCAAACTTTTGTAGGTATATTCTAAAGAAGAGCAATCTTATGGTCTGAATTGAGATGTAGATTTTTTATTCATTCGAAGTCTTTGAAGGACCATATTAACGAAGAGGTTGTTTCATGGCTCATTGAAGTGCATATTGTGTTATGTTGGAATGTGTGATTGGGGGTGGGAATTGCGTCCCTTGTGTTCCCCATAGCTTGGGGTACTTTAGAGCACCAGGGAGTGCCCCCAAAACAAGATGGGGACATCGCCAAGGGCTAGTGGCATTTAGGAGATTGCCAATTCATTTGAAAGACATACCTTACATCCAAGGAGGCCCAACTATCCCCTATATCATGTAACATTTTCATTTTTTTCTTTTATATTAAAAATTGACAAAGTACAGCCAACAATGCCCTTCTAAATACCTCGACCTGTAGGTGTTTAAGATATAGTTAAGCAGCTCTCAGCCATCAGAAATGCAAAATTTTAGAGGATAATAGGAATTTATGATGGAGCATATATCAACTAATGTAGAAGATTTTAGGATGAAAAACAGTTGGTCATCAATTCATAATAAATGCTTTCTTCAAGATTCTTTCCGAAAACATTATACCCTAGGTCCTCTTCATTTTTAAAATTCAGAGTGAGAGAAGCCTAACTGTTGCCCAGGATTGAGGGGGAAAAGTGCAGTAGACCTTTGGGAAGCAATGAAAAGGTTATGTACAACACCTTTGGGAAGCAATGAAAAAGTTGTCCAGAGGTGCAAGGGATTCTAGTTAGCAGAGAGAAGTAATATATGTTTTTATTTAACTCCAGGCCAATTTTAAGGGCCATCATTGATGAAGAGGTTGTTTTATGGTTTATTGAATTGCATTTTGTGTTATGTGGGAATGTGTCCTTTGGGGTGGGAATTCCGTCCCTTGTGTTACCCATATCTTGGTGTATTGAAGGGCATTAGGGAGTGTCCTTGAAACAAGATGGGGGAATCCCCAAGGCCTAGTGGCATTTGGGAGATTGTGGCAGTACATTTGAAAGACATCCCTTACATCCAAGGATGCCCAACTATCCCTTATATCATGTAACATTTCATTTTTTCATTTTTATTAAAAATGGACAAAGTGTAGCCAACAATGCCTTCTAAATACCTCAGCCTTTAGGTTTTTAATATATAATTAAGTGTCTCCAGGCCATCAAAAATGCAAAATTTTAGAGGATATTAGGAATTTAGGATGGAGCATATGTCAGCTAATATAGAAGATATTAAAGATGAAAAACAGTTTGCTCATCAAATCAAAATAATTGCTTTCTTCAAGATTTTTTCCTAAAACGTTATCAAATCTTTAAAAAATTGTGAGAAAAGAGAAACAAAACTCTAGAGAGACAATGATTGATCTTTGAAAATCATATGACACCCTAGTTCCTCTTCATTTTCAAAATCATAGTTAGAGAAGCCTAACTGTTGCCCAGGATTGAGGGGGGAAATGCAGTAGACCTTTGCGAAGCAACGAAAAGGTTATGTCCGGAGGTGCAAGGGATTCTAGTTAGCAGATAGATCATAGAAGTAATATTTGTTTTTATTTATCTCTAGGTCAATTTTAAGCTCTGATCACTTCTTTTTTAATCCACCCTGGCTTAGTAGTTTATGGACAAAGGCTACCCAATTATTTTGTATACTTTGTATTGAGTCTCAATCTCAAGGCCAGATTTGATCCAAAGAGGTACAATGGTATTTTCTTACGAGGACAAATGTGAACAATTTTGGTGTAGAGGAAAAACTATTATTTTCATTGGCCAGAGATCATGCAGGGGCTTCATTAATGCCTAACTCTATTTAAGGTCCATCTTTAACTGTTTGACATTTTTTAGTAACTTTATTTTTTTACATAAAGCTTTGTAGCATTTGGATGAATTTTTCTCTAGAAATCCAACAAGTTTCCTTCCAATGTCGATATAAATGCCTAAGAAGCTAGACCTTTTACTTCTCGGTATCCAATATTTAATCTTCTACATAATTGTTGTATCGACATCTTTGATCAAACCTTTTCTGGAAGATTGGATTTTATAGTATTCATGAAAGTGAGATTTCTTAGCTCTGGAGTGTTTCAGCTGGAGTGAGCTCTGTCTTGAGCTGATTTATCTTGAGCTTCATTTGATGCATCCATTACTAATGCTAAGATTGATCATTGAATATACTTATTACACATCTTTCCCTCCATGATTTCAACTTGCAATGCTATATTAATATATTGTGAGCACTTATTATTATCAATGGAAACTGCTAATTAAGATGAACTCAATAATTTGTCTATTTTCTTTTTGGGGCATTGACATTCACTTATGCTTCTTATTGGCGCCTTTGCAAAGCAATTTGGCTCATTTTTTTGATGATATTAACGCTTTTTTCGATATGTAAGTCTCCTTTATTTGTTGCCTCCATTTATTTGCACTTAAAGTTAGTTGTTTAGTCATGAAGCTATGGTTGCAATGAGAAGTTGTAAGGTCACAATGATGCTTCTGTTGATTTTCCATGTGTTGAGTTATATCTAAAGTATTAAGTCTCTATTTTGTTCATTGCCTTTCGACATTGAGCTGAATTTTTTTGGGATGTCTGTTTTCATTGCATCAGATAAGTAAGTTTTTGAAGTAATCTGGCATTTGTATTTTTTTTTTTAAACACTTTGAGCCGTTGGTTAAGCGACGGCCTGTAGGTGATTTAAAAAAAAAAATTCAATACCGTCGATTAAGCGACGGTTTAGTTTTCATAATCCGTCGGATAGCCATCGCTTAAGCGACGGCCTGTAGGTATTTAAAAAAAAAAAATTCAATACCGTCTCTTAACCGACATTTAAGTTTTCATAATCCGTCTGATAGCCATCGGTTAAGCGACGACCTGTAGGTGATTTAAAAAAAAAAAAATTTCAATACCGTCTATTAACCAACGTTTAAGTTTTCATAATCCGTCGGATAGCCGTCGGTTAAGCGACGCGTGTTTAAAGTTTAATATGAATTAGATGTCGGATAACCGACGATTTACATTTAACCGACGTTAAACTGAGCTGTCGCTTTACCGACGGATTGGAAAGATGTCGAATAACCGAAGGGAATCCATCGACTCTTAAAAAAAATCATAGTGTCGTACATGCGACAGGGAAGTGTCAAAAATCCAACAATACGGCCGTCAGATTTTTGGTGGAAATGTAGTAGTGACTGTCTTTGGATCTTATTGTCTTTTATTAGAATTCAAATGATGAAATCTGTGTTAATATTGCTCCTCTTCCCGATTCTTAAAGGGTGCTAGCTCAATGGAAGAGCGCCTGCCTTACAAGTAGGAGGTTGGTGGTTCGATTCCTCCATGCCCCAATGATATTGCAGTGTATTTCTAAAGGTAAAAAATGTAGTAGTGCAAGATGGATGCAATATTAGACACAACACTAAATGCAAAACAAGATGTAAAAGTGGACGTCACACCAAACACACAAGTGGATGCAAAAGTGGACGTTATGTCAGACACAAATGTGGACACAAAAATGGATGTCACGATAAAAGCAAAATTGGATGCAAAAGAAGATTCAACACTAGACACAATTAATGACTCAAAACTAGATGCAATACTAGGCCCAAAACTAGATGCAACAATAGATGCAAAAGTGGACTCCTAACTAGACGTAAAATTGGACATTAAATTGAGCACAAATATGGTGTATAGATGGACATAAAAACAGGCGTAACACCAGGTGCAAAACTGGAAGCAACACTTGACGCAAACAAAAACCTAAAACGAGACACAATATTGGATGCAAGATGGGACGAAAAATTGGATGTAAAACTAGATGTAATATTGAATGCAATATAGGATGCAACATTGTACACACAACTAGATGCAATATTAGATACAAACATGGGCGCAAAACTAGGCACAACACTAGGCGCAACACTGGGTGCAACATTGGGCTCAAACATAGATGTAAAAAAGACATCAACCAAGATGCAACACTAGGTGCAAACCTAGATGCAAAATACGACGTAAAACAAGATGAAACATTAGGCACAAACATGGATACAAAAAAAGATGTAAAACAAGATGCAGAATTAGATGAAAAAAGGGATGCAACATTATAAGTAAAATTGGATGCAAAACTAGATGCAATATTGGGCCCAAATTTAGATGCAAACCTAGATGCAAAATACGACGTAAAACAAGATGAAACATTAGGCACAAACATGGATACAAAAAAAGATGTAAAACAAGATGCAGAATTAGATGAAAAAAGGGATGCAACATTATAAGTAAAATTGGATGCAAAACTAGATGCAATATTGGGCCCAAATTTAGATGCAAACCTAGATGCAAAATTGGACACATAATTTGATGCAAAACATGGTGCAAAATTGGGTGCAAGACTCTATGAAAACAAAGGAGAAAAATAAGACGCAACATTGGATGCAAAATTGAGCATCAAACTGGGTGCAAACAAGGATGTAACAAATGACACAAAAAAAGATGCAATACAAGATGCAAAATTGGGCGTAACAAAAGATGCGAAAAATTGGGTGCAAAAATGGACGCAAAAATGGATGTTAAAAATGACGGAAAAAAAGATGCAATAGATGGCATTTTATGAAATTGTACAATAGCACCAGGTTTAGCGTCGGATTGTTCACCAAAATTGGGAAAAAATTACACTAAAATCCGGCGCTAAATTCGACGCTAAATCCAGTTTTTGTTGTAGTGCATTATGGCAGTTTCCTAGTTATTTTTCTACATTTTTCGTGTCCCAAACTTTCAGGGCTGTTTTGAGGCCCTAAACGACATTTTTTGGTGATTCGAGGGACCAAATAGTTTCTTTTGGCATGCATCTGGCCCTGGTCAAAATATGTAAATATTGGATAGAAATTTCCAATAGGCTATCGAGCTCCCAAATCAGAGATCATATGCAAAATTTATGACCCCGGGAAGTTGACTGTTCAACTTACAACCTTGGGGTAGCAAACTTTATGACGATTCATATTCTAGGGTTATGTTTTGTAATTTTTGGGTTCTCTCCCTCATCATTATTATAAATAGGCCCATTTGGACTCATTTTTTATTCAACTTGGCACAAATGGGCATAGCAGCCACATCTCTTCTTAGAGATAGCTACCACCATTCTAGATGTTGTATTACAGTCTGTTTTATTTCCACCATTTAATAGAATATGTGTTTACTGTATCTTTGTTTTCATTTCAAAATGTCTACGTTTATGATTATGTATCTATTTTTACATTTTGTTCTCACATAAATACTCAACTCAACTGATACACTATGATGATGTACATGATGCAACTTGGTGGATCTTTCGAAGGGATAATATGAAAACAAAAATGGTGAAGTAAGATATGGACATGATAATCACATCGAAACGGATATTATATGAATCCATATACAATGTTATAATTTACTAAATTTTAACACTGCAGATGGATTCATCTGCAGTGTTAAAATTTAGTAAATTGTACAAATTCATTGTCAAATTAGAAAATTTTCCATTATCGAAGTGACATAACTAAAAACGACCAAACGAATGATCAATTGTTGTGTGGTAATTTTTATTTTCTTTCTCATCCCATGACCAAATTAGTCATTCATCTGGGTGATTTTTTGTTTAGTTCTTATCTTGTGACCATATTGGTCATTTATCTTGGTCATTTTTAGTTTAAAATTTCTCAAATTTGGTCATTTATCCCTTGAAAAAGTTGTGGTGACCAATTTTTTTGGTTGCGTGGTCACTTATCTCTCCTTTTTTACTAGTGTGTTAACCCTAAGATGACCTTCAACCTTCTTCACTATCTCTCAAATATTATGCTTCACAAGTACATTACATAGAAATCATATTTACTGAAATGAAATACCATATTTTACTTTCATGAGTAAAATATTAATACTTCTACACCACTGTCTTGTTCACATTCAACCACTCAACTCATAGCTTAGTTCTATAAATAGAGAGAGGTCACATCCCTTTCAATATGAAGGGAAATAATCAACTTGTAGATGTTCAAAACTTGATATGTTTGCAAAAGTTATAGACACCATACAAATATCCCAAGGCCCTAAAATTTCATATGTACTTAAATGTATGTACTTAATTTCATATCTACATAAATTAACAGTAGGATAAATATCATTATTGATTATTTTGACATATAGGCTGACATCTACAGGACTCTACTAGAAGCCTTGTTCAACCATGTACCTATTAGTCTTAATGAGTCATATAGAGTATTCTTTAGTCTACAAACTAAATTCTCATTCCAAAGTTGAGATCTCCCAACACTTCCATTAGGGATGAAACCCATTGGTTGTAAATGGGTGTACAAGGTGAAATACATGGCATATAACACACCTGTCAAGTAAAAGGAATGATTGGTATTGAAGGATTCTTTCACCAAGAGGGAATTAATTATGGGGATATATTTTATCCTATGTCAAAATGAGAACTGTCTGACTTCGACTTAATTATCCTATATCAAAATGAGAACTATATGAGAAAATGGGAATTAATTACGAGGATACCTTTTTATCCTTTACATCGACTCATTTCTCGGTCACATAATGGTTGGTTGGTTAGAAGTTCATTTGTAATACACAATGCTTAGCCTGTTTTCATTCATAAAATTTAGTGTTTGAGCACTTTGGAGTGGCATTTGCATAACATTTTTTTTATCTTTCAGCTAAACACTACATAGATATTTATTTTCATGTTGATTTTAGTCATGTTGGATGATTAATTTGGGGTTTCAACTTTGATAGTGTGAGGCTTTGGACGGTGAATCAATTTCTGGTAGATTCCATGCACTAACCGAAGAACAAGATCGTATTCTATATGGAATTCCATATGATTTATTAGATATTTTATATGAATTCAGAGAGCAGGTGAGTATTTCCTATTTTCCAATCTCCTCCTACTTACCCCCATGATACTAATTCTTTCTTGTCGACATGTCTTGGCACCCTACCCTGCATCTCTTCAGTTTCTTTTAGTAAAACCTGGATTTGGACACATTTCAATAAAAAAAGAAAACTACAAATGAATGAGTCCAAGTACTATTTGAGATCAAACTATAGGATCCTTTTGAATTGGCTGATCTAATTCTAATGTATTAACATGTTGTCAATGTTATGGGAGAGAACATTCCATAGTGGGTTGGATATGCTAAAGCGTAGGAAAACATGAATATCTATCATTAGAAAAAAAGGAAAAATTCCATTTAATCTATTAGGTCAAGATATCCTCTTTTTCATTAATCGAGTTTGTTATAGTTCTACCACAATGCCTTTCCAGACATCATCTATTCACAATACATTCCTGACCGATTCTTCCAATCAATACTATAAGATTTAAAGTCTTCTACAGTTCTAGACTTTAGCTTTAGATATCAAAGTGATTCTCATTTGATACAATTGTGTGGATCATCTATCTACTTTGTGTAGTACAATTCCCATATATGAGCCTTAGAGCACAAGGTATAAAAATCAATAGATAGTTGTATGACTTACTTTTAAGAATTTCAGATACCCATTTTTATCCATTTTTTGTCTTCTTTCTATTTACTTAAGATCAGATTGTTTGACAATCAATTCATTTCTAATACTCTTATTTTTATAGATAATGATAATATCCAGATGTTCATTTTTTCCTCTTTTCCCCTTCAATAATTTATGATATTATTTTTTATATTTACATGTAACTTCTCACCCCAATTCCAACCCATAAGTGAGAGTGAGATATTCCTCATGGCTCATGAATATACTTAATCAACAACTGGTTCAAGAAGAATGAACATGTCACAAGCAGGATTTGAACCTGGGTGTGGAGGATAACAATTCCTCCTTTCAATCTTCCTAGGTATATCCAGTTGACAAAATTCTATGATATTATATGTTTAATAGGCCATACTTTTCCTCTCATTTCCTCTGTTTCTTCTTTGTTGCAGAAATTTTGTTATTCTTTTGACTTTCCAAATATCTAATGCTAACCATATGTCTATTTTGATCTACATAACAAGTAGCATATTTTTATTCTTACTTGTGAGTCCTTGTTTCATATGTATATTATTTAGTCTTCCATCCCGGAGAAAGTCGCTTTAGGGATGTCAGTTTTCCCTCTTCAGTTTGTGTTCAATCCCGATGTTTGGTTGAAGTGTTGGAAGAAATTTCTCTGAACATTCACAATGAATATTCTTTTGTTTTTTCCAATGGAAAACTTCGTAGCGTTTAATTTCGTGAAAGATAAAAGGTTACATTTTGAAGGTGTCAAGGCACTGTAAACATGAGAGGAAAATTATAAAAAATCCATACTACCCCTATGATTGTTTAAATCATAGCTTCAAAAATAAAAAAAAGTATGGGCCTATTACTTTCTATTACAATATTGCATTAAAATTTGAGGGATGTAGACCCAGAAACCGTCTTCCATAAAGATAAATAAAGCAGATTTTCATTCCATTTCAGTTGTTCCCATCGTCAGTTTTCATCTCACTATTGCATTTGAAAATTACAAGTAAAGGTAGCTTTTATAAGAAGTTTGGAAATTGATGTATTATAGCACAGAAGAAGGATCCCCTTCTTTACCATGACCTTCAATTTGAAGGACACCTTGTTTCCCAAAAATTATGGTCTAGAGAGTTCATCCACTAGTTTATTAAATTGTATTCTTACATGGAGGAAAGGGATATCATAAAAAATGTCTTCTAATGTCATGATATGGTTAGGTAAAGGGTTTAGAGAATTGTTTTACATATTGAGGGCTACTTTGACCCATTCTATTACTAGGTTGGACTCCCTAGAAACTTGCAACCTTGTGACATCTTTGTCTAGAGCTACCTTCAGCAGATTTAGTAATGCATGCAACTCATCCCAGTTTCTTGTTACCCCGCCTAAGCCCAATTTGAATTGATGAAGAATATTTCATTGATATACATCACTCTTGTTACACTTATTCATGGATTCCTCTAGCTAGCTCCATTGAAGAAGTCCCATCCCTTGGGGCTTAATAGTAGGTTATTCTTTCTTTGGAAATTTAGTTTTTGGATGCAGGTAGATAAATTCATAAATTAACTTGATATTGTGATACACTTCCAGAGCGGTAAAGGGTTTATCCTAGAGAAATATCTCATTTCCAGTGATCCAGATTGACCATGAGACAATGTAAGGAAGTGCTTTGTGATCCACCAGTCTTGGATTCTCCATCCATCTTTTTAAGCCATCCATCAGGGAAGGAACTTCCCACTTACCTATTCCCTCTGTTAGAGTATAGACCTCCTTCCACACCTCCTTAGTGTAATGGAATTCCATTATTAAGGGTTTGATATTTTCTTCATCACCTCAGCATAACAATATCATACAAAGACTAGGCCCTTGCAAGGATCTACTTCGAAGTTCGGAGTACCTCCCAGGAATACACCTTATCATTTAGGGTCGACCACATCAAAATTCCATATTTTAATAGTGCCTTATCTTTCCAGAATAGCTTCCACCACCTTTCTACTCCTATTTCTTCATTAAGAAACATGGATTTATATCCAAAACTTGTAGTTAATTTTCTGTTGGGACTTTGTGATGATACTAAATAATAATCCTCTTCTTTCAAGAATATGTAGTTAGTATTCAATATATTGACAAACTTATTCCACTGATCATCATCCTGTCCATTCAATCCAATCATCCCTGCTTCCTTCTTCCCATAACGAAAAAGGTTACCTCTGTCTTGGATTGCAACATCAGCCAGATGAACTATAACCTTATCTTCTCAACAATGCCTACATTTAGTGTTACTATAGATTCCATCACAACCAACCCAGGAATTAAGTCCAACTCTTAACACTATTTCAATTCATTATCTTCCATGCTAACCTGTTTCCCACCCCGGTGAAGGCTATTGCAGCCTTTCCTCATAATGGAGGAATTTGCAACATATTTAGATATCTGTCTTATTTATTCCTCAATGTATTTGGATATTATAACATTTTTCCACAGATCAGGTGTTTTGAGTAATCTCTACAGGATCGTAGTTGTAAGTGATTTTTTAAATTAGCAGATATTTTTGAGGTTCGATCCTCCCATAGATTTCATTTTTTCTTGTCCTTGCTATTTCACCAAAGGTAATCCCTTCTTTGATCCCAAAGAAAATTGAAACATTTTCTTTGAATCTTTTCCAGAATTCCCACATGGATATATGCCATTGAGTGCCATTGGACTGGAGTGGCTTCCATGATGGACTTTATTAATGTAAGTCTTCCTCCTCAGGATAGCGAGTGATTGGACCATCCTGATACTCTCTTCTCTACTTTTTCACATAACCTGTCCCAAATATTTTCTTTATGGATGTTGAGTTTTAAATCAAATACTAAGTATTTTAGACCTTTTTTGAAATCCAGAATTTGGAAAGGAAAAGTATGATTAATTCTTGTCATTGGATTTTCACTTAAACCCAAATAAAGGGATAGACTTCCATTCATATCATTATGATATATATATATCAAGAGCCTCCTTTAAGTACCATGCCTCTCTAAGAGATCCATTCTTAAAGAGTAGTACATCCTGTATAAAAAGGAGGTGTGAGATGGACATCTCTCTTCCTACTTGAACCCCTTCAATTTTCCATTTATTTATAGTCTTCACTGATCCTATTCAGGCCTTGAGCAGCTAGGAGGATCAATAAAGGAGACAAGGGGTATCCTTGTCAGAGCCCCCTGACAAGCCTAAATAAACTATAAGCTAATTCATTTATCATTCCTGGGATGGTTTTAAACATTTCTTGGTATGTAGAAACTTTGTCATGTCCTCCTACACTAATGACCATAAATCAAAGTGAACTTCACCCCCCTTTCCCACCTCAAGAATTTTTAGCATTTGTTAACACTCTATTTGTTACTTAATGAACCAAAATTCCTAGCCATCAATTTTACCTAGATATCCTTGTTCTCAACACCAAAATAACTTAAACAATAGTTTTCATGCAAATTAATTGAACAAGTCCATCCCATAAAACACGTATTGAGCACTGTAATTTATTACTAGAAGTAAAACCATGCATGCTACTATAAAACAATCCCTCTTCAAGCTAAGGTATTTGCAAGAAACCTTAATATGTGATTTTATATCCAATCATTTTGGGTGCCTATCCTTGTCTTGGACTAGTTGAGATGCATCTTGCTGGATTATGAGTAACCCATGCAGTGGATAGTTGTCTTGCTATTACTTATTCATTTATTACTAAACAACTGTAACTACTCCATTACAACTATGTTCTCAAACTTATTTGACCACTTAAGTTGACTCTTTTTCCACTAGGGATAAAATAAGGTTTATTAAACTAATCCTTATTCAATCAAGGCCAAGGTTTATTACAATGTTGAATATTTATCCCTTTATACATGCAACAAGTTTGATGCCTTTACTTGTATGCATCATCCCCTCCTCGGGCTTCTTTCGAATTTTTGATGTCTTCAACTTTGAAGGGTTACCATAGTTTATAGGTTAAGTCTGTCCTCCCCTGCCTATGCAAGAGTGAATACAAAAAAATGGCACAAGTGTGAAATATATTTGAAACATAAATCATTAACATTGAGGCTCTAAATGGTCCCTCAAGTATAAAAAACATCATTATATAACAAATAACTACATATCAACAAAATCACTCCCTATATTGGGACCCTCATCATATGTAGGACCCCATGTATCCTCCTTTGGCCTCTTCCTCGTTCCTCTAGGACATTAGTACTAGTTCTTGACACTACATGTGGATCCCAATCCAACCACTTTGTTGTTTCTCAAACCAGCACCCTCCAATTTTGATAAAATTGGCTAATCTAAATATTAAAATGAGGCAAAAATCTTAACATGTCTAATCAATTGTTTTGTCTTGAGTGAAGGGTACTTTTTTTAATAAGGTCATGATAGATGAGTTCAAAAGTCAAAACCATCAACAATGGGCATAAAACTAGTAATGCCAATTGAAAGAACAAAGTTCCTCAATAATCGAATAACCAATATAAGTAACGTATAAATGCCATAAAGGGAAAGTAGTAATGTAAAATAAGATGTATGAATATATGATAGATTACTATTGGTAGCCTCCATTATATATTGTGTGGGAAAACATGAATGAGGAGACACGCCACTTAACCTAGTATTACATATCAATAGTTAATATTTAATGTATTATTATTGTTATTACATTTCCTTCCCCTTAAGGGAAGCTTTGTCCTCAAAGTTGTATTGACAACAATGTTTGATTTCCTTTGAACTATGGTCTCAGGATCCTTTCCTTTTTGTATTTGTGACATTTGATGAAATGAGACAATATGAGTTACAGATTCCGAAGGAAATTGTCACATCATATCTGCTGTGGTCCATCCCAGATCTATTTTTATCGGAGCTCTGAGATCATTTTGTGAGACGATTCGTCTCAATTGTTGCTTAGTATGTCGATATTTTCGCATGTCAACATAAGTTTTCTGTGAATATTCGTTTGGACCTTGTCATTTGTCAAAATGATGATTATAATTAGGATGTTTTTAAGGTGTATGTGTTGTTTGTTTTTCTTTCTTTTGGACTGCAATGAGGACTATATTCACTTCCTTGATTTGATTTTTGGATGCATTTTCCTGGATTTGTGCTTCTTGGTTCTCCAGTAGATCATTATGATTATGAATCTTTTCGATTCTTTCATCTTGTGACTTTTTTTCAATTTCTAACTTCTTGATTTGATTCTTTAGTTCCTGATTACGATTATTTAGACACTGGTTTTCTTCTTGCTTTTCCAATATTCTTCCCTCGAGGTCTTCACCAGAGTTTTCCCTCTTGCTACTGTTTTTCAAATTTTTGATCTTTGTAAGCAATGTTTTGTTATGATTTCATAGTCGAAAAATCTCTTCGGTATGGCATGATAACACCTTGTTGACTTTTGTTAGTTCCAACTTATGTGTCGTTTTACTGTTGTCATACTGCTGCTGGAGTTTTTTTCGTTTTGTTGTTGATGATGACATAACTCTGTTTCTTGATTTCCTAAATTTTCATGTACTTGCGCTAATTCATCTTCCTTTTCCATGATGACTTTTTTAAGATGACTAATTTCCTCTTCTAAGTCGAGAATATTTCCATACGGATATTCTTCAACTTTGTTTGTTTTTTTTTCTCTGGTCTTCAATTTGTTGAATGATAGCTTCCAGATGTGATATTTTCTAGTCCTTATCTGATAAATTTTTTGTGAGGTTTTCTCTACTATCTTCCAATGGTTGAATTTGTAATTCTGATGTAATAATATGTTCCTTTTGAAAACCATTACTTTGTTTCTGATTATCGAACTAGAGTTGTAGAACGCTATTAGCTAGTTTGCACGTTTTTAGCTTGGCCGAAACTGTTCGTAACTGTGATTGCAATTGTGAGTGACCTGGATCGTCCCTCATAATAAAGCATTTATCAAATATTGGATAGGATCGATTGCAGTTTTTAAAGGCTGTCGAATTTTGGAATTCCATTTTGCAATAAGGACACTTAGTCCAAAATTTGAATTTATATATGTCTTCCATAATTTCTTCTACAATTGGTGTCAATTACTACATTAATATATTCAGAGACTTTGATTTTTTTGACTCGTTCGAAGGTGAATAGTCTCAACTTCCGATGATACTTGGTCTTCCTTTGACGTTTTGACTCTTCGTTGATTGCTGATCTTCCTTGATTTTGGATTTTTCTTTGATGATGGATGGTCTTGTTGACTTGACTTCTTTGACAATAAGTTTTGGCTTGATAAATGTAATAATTCCCAATACTAGTTTTTTTTTCTTTTTTCTTTTTAGGTCAATTAACTATTTTTAAAAAAAAATTATTATATTTTTTTTCCAAAGCTGAATGTGATATACACACTTCTCCCTTGAATATTGTCCTTTATGAAGTTAAAACATAGTTGATGTCATATGTTGAGAAGGGGGCAAGTCATATAGTGTGCTTTTCCCATACGTGGACTACATAACTGAAAAGTGGACACTAATAAAACAAGGGTAGCTGCAATGCAACAAGTCCTTGCCCATTGAGATTTGTATTACTAGTGAATTCGTCATCGAATCGAAGCTATTGTTGTTGAAAATATGCTTCATGTATGTTATGTGTAGAAGATATCGGAGTGTTCTCTTGATTATGTAGCTTGGTTTTCCTTTATTAGATAGAAAATCTACTTTAGTCAACTTCTTCTAAATTTTACCTCAATTGTTTTTTGCAATATATTGTTTATGAAGAGTAGATTATTTTTTTCCTATTGTTCTTGCAATATATTGTTTATAAAGAGTAAACTCTTTATGAAGTCCTTGCCCACCAATTGCTATTTTTTTCTTCTTCTACTTGACTTAAGTTCTTTGCGTTGCTATGCTCCTCTTTTGTTAGAACTTTCTCAAAGAGAGTAGACTATTAACTTTTTGCCTAAATATGTTGGGCTATTAACTTTTTGCATATAGATTGCCTCTTTATCTAAGCAATCTTATCGCTTAAGATTAATGACCATGCGAAGAATTCATTTTATTGCCATTGCAATAGTGACTTCAATTCAATGAAAAAAATATTTGTTTACACCACGGTATTTAGGGATCAACCCATACAACCTCTTTCGAATTCAATTCTCAATGAGACACCATTGCCGAGAAATAAGAACCTGTTGGAAGCTTGGTATAATTACAGTATACTAAGATAACACAAAGATAAATGCTTGAATCTATAATTTGATGCGCACTGTGAATATAGGAAAACAACATATAACAATAATAAAGTAAAGGTAATGGAGTCATACAGGACAATAACACATTCACAGTATTGTATTAAGCAAAAATAACCTCTGTGAAGAGTCCTGACAAGGTAATAGAAACCTTTTCTTACCATAGGTAATATGAATAAAACAAATTGCATGGTGTCCCAAGAGAAGGGAAATAAATAACTTGTATGGACTATGCCAAGTGCCAGATATATACCCCACAACAACAAGCCGCGACATCAACTGAGTAAATCCTCACACTACACGTCATAGGATAAAAAAGGCACTACATATGAGATATATTACAAATACAGACAATATAATAACATACTAAGGACCGAGACCATTGTTTGAAATTCCCACGCTTCTAATGTGATTTTACTGTATGTTGGACTGGCTTGGGAGAAGGTGCGAATAGGAGTTCAAGCAATATTTCAGTTTTGAACTTTCCTTCTCTAGTTACGACTTCATATCCTAATCCAAAGAGTGCCATACCAATTATCCCTCCCACTAAAAAACCACATAAAATAATTTATGTTGGATATATGATAATTTGTTTTGTAAGCAGTGAAGGATTTTTTGTGGTCTATGGATACCAGCTTGTCGTATAAATCCTCCAAGTAGTGTTGTGCATGAAACAAAAAAACATTTAAGAATGTATTGAATCTAATCTGTTCAATTATCTGTATGCTTAAGTGTTTGCAAACATACATGTCAAATTCAAATCATGGTTATTTATGTGTTATCTCCACATAGACTTGAAAGTGTGAAAAGTCGTTCATTGTATGTTGGAGTGTTTGCAAACCTACATGGAAGATTCAAATCTCCACGTATTTGTGGAAGTGTGAAATAGTAGATTCAAATCTTAGCGTGTATTGACTTGCAACTTCATATACAAATTTAGTGGAGTAATCTTTAATATCAATCAAAGCATGATGCCAACAAATATGAAAGAAAAATAGGGGCATAGTTTTCAAGCATCATCAAGCCTAATTTTTTATATATCTAGCCTAGCTATAGGGTTCCTTCTAGGATTACTGGTAAAATTTCCCAAGTATTTTAGAAGGATTACAAATAAAAGGGTGAAAACTGATCCATTTAACAACACCAAGCCTATGCATTTGGACTGGAATGCCGATGAGGTTAAAATGATATTTGTAGTTAGGTAAGACTAAAATGGGTGTTGGAAAAACCGCCTCACAATGTGCACATGCATCTACGACCATTTATGGATAACTGAAGAGGAGGTTGTGCTCCCTCTTACTAGTTTCCCTTTCCTGGTCCCTATTCTTTTTCATATCATAATTATAAAAATAAGAAAAGGAAAAATAATAAGGATATGACTAAAATTTACACAAACTTGAAAGAGTTGATTGAATAGTTATAAGTATGAGATGCATGAAAATATGTGAACCCAACAATTATGAGTTGATTGAATAGTTATAAGTATGAGATGCATGAAAATATGTGAACCCAACAATTATAGAAATAAGCTATTGCAAATATTGACAATAACATAAATACAATAAAGTGAATAACAATTGTACCATATTTGAAAATTGAAATGTTGAGAATGAATTTTGTCCTAAGAGAATTAGATATAGAGGTGAAGGTTTATGACTTAAAAACGTTTTGGTTTGAAGATAGAATTTAGAGATACAATATTTGCCCAATAAAAACCAGTTCTAGGGCTCAAAAGAGGATCGGAAAACACAAGTGTTACTCACCACGTTAGAAACATATGAGAATATCTTTAAACGAGATCTGTCGATTAGATACAAATGAATGGAGTCAATTTGTGGTGAGGCACCCTGCTTAATCCCTTTCGTTCAATTAACCCCGTCAAACAAACAATAACCCTCAATGCACTCCAACGAAAACGCCACTGACAGCAATGAGTATATTAATAACATTTGTTTCTCCATATTCTTCATCCAATTCTCACCTTGTTTCCTCCATTCTCAGATTGTTAATTTTAGCAATTCTTGCAATTGAATTCCATGTTTGTGAGCAGAGACGAATTAGTTTTCTGCTGCGAAAGTCAAGCTTCTATGCTTTGTAATTTTGCAGGAACAATCCATGGCTTCCGCAGAACCTGCTGCGAATACTGTCGCTACCGAGACCGTGGCAAATAAAGATCCTAAAACCACTAAAGAGAAGCTTGTCAAGGATTCCAACGAGAAAAAGGCGAAAACCCCAGAGGAAAATAAGAGAAAAGATGCCAAAGGTTCGAAACCCCTTGCTACAGATCCCGCTTATTTCCAGGTACTTCTGGATATGCCTTTTCCTTATCGATTAATTTAGGTTTTAGTCTGTGTTTCCCATGCATTTATGGAAATCTTATTCCAGATGAATTCGGAAGCCATTACGGTTGTGAAGGAGCGCGACAATTCCATCCCTTAAGCAATAGCGAAATTATTGACCAAAAAGTATTAAGTCTGGTTAAAGAAGAATCTAACTGTCCAACTCCAGAATTTGATGCATTTGACAAATTCCAACAAGTTAACGAAAGTGAAAGGATCCTACAATATCTCCAAGAAAGAAAAGAAGCTTGATGCTCCCAAGCCAAAGATAGGAAAGAAGCTGGCCAGCAAGAAGCATAAAGCACATGAGGCTAAGGATCTGGTAAAGGCTCCTTCGAAGTCGTTGAATTCTGCGACGCCAAAGAAGGATGAGAAGCATGTAGCTCCAAAGAAACATGTCCTGTTCAAATGTTCACTGCCATCGATCTTGGTATCTTGGTTCTGTGGGCTGGAAACATGTAGGTGCAGCAGGCTCTGTGCGCGGCTCGAGGCCGCGTGCTTCAGTCCATTAACATAGGTTGGTTCTAGCGGTTAAATCGGTGGGAGTTTCCATCACTGGCCCAGGTTCGGTTAAATCGGTGGGAGTTTCCATCACTGGCCCAGGTTCGATTCCCACAGGGGAGTCCTCAGAGTGACATCTATCCCAGGAGTGATAAAAAAATATAAGTCCCCGACTCCTGCCAAAAAATCAAAGGGTGTTCTTGTAAAAAAAAAACATAGGTTTTCAGATGTCCAGGTTACCTCGAAAAGAGGACAAATAAGGAATCCAATGTGTTAAAAAAACAAATTGGAGAGAACGCATGCAAATTTGTTTTCAAAGGGAACTAGCAACATGTAATTTTTTTTGAATCAAGGAAAAAGGGAACTAGCAACTTTTAAGGAATATATCTAACAACATGCAAATCGAATATATCAAAAACTTAAGAAACTTATAACTCAACAAAAGCTAAAACTTTCCAAAGCCTACTTGTAACTTAGCAAAGGCCAAAACTTTCCCGAGCCTACTCTAGATATAAAGCTTTGATCAATGTAAAGACTAATACAAATTCTTATTGAGCGATTTCTATAGTCCTTATTGCTCGGTAGGGACTAATAATTTTCTTTAAGTGGATGGGTCATAATGTTATTTCTTATGTGCTATTAAAAAGGCGACCTTTAAAATGGGTCGAATAAAAGCATCCCCATAAAAGAAAATAAAATTATGGACCATCAATACTATAAGTTCCAACACCCCCCCATCAACACAACACTCTGGAGATTCATGAGGTGAAATTACTTGCTCTAAACACCCCCCCATAATTTCAGCTACCTGAATCCCAAGCATAGCCTAAAGTTTCACAAACATGGCTTCTAGTGAAGGCTTCATAAATATATCGACGACTTGATCATCTGTCCCGCAATAATTAAGTGAGACAACATTCTCATGCACCAAATCCCTCAAATAGTGAACACGAAGATCGACATGTTTCATGAGCAACATGATTACCAAAAACTTGAATAACACCTTGATTATCACAGTAAATAAGAGTAGATGCTGAAACAAGAAATCCAAGCTCGTTGAGAAGCTAATATATCCAAACTACCTCTGTTCCTACATTGACAACACCATGATACTTGACTTCTATAGTTGAAAGAGAGACTACCTTATGTTTCTTACACAAGTAGACCATGGGTCCAAAACTTAGTCAAAACACATATTTAGAAGTATATTTTCGGTTGTTAATCTGCCCCAGTTAGAATTAGTGTATCCGATGAGTGGTTCTGTACTGCAACAATAATTTATATCATAATGATAAGTACCCTTAATATAGAGAACAATTATCTTTGCATCCTTCCAATGAATTCAATTGAGGATCCTACATGAACATAGAAACCACACAGATCTGGTCGACTATGCATCAAGTAAATCGGGCTACTGACTAACCATTTATAAAGGACTAAATCGACTTGTGGAGAGTCACAGTCTTTTGACAACTTCACTCTCGATTGATAAGGGGTAGCACATGAGTTGTATTTTTCTATCTTGAATGATTTCAAAACATCCATGGCATATTTAGGTTGAGAATGGAAAATGCCATCACCCATTTGTAAAACTTGAATGCCAAGAAATAAATGCAAAATACCAAGGTTAGTTATTTCAAAGGTATTGACAAGTTGTTTCTTTAAACCCAAAATAAGATTGGAATTATTTCCTATTATGATTAACTCATCAACATACAATGCCACAATTAAGGTATCACCATGAACATGTAATACATAAATGATGTGATCAGATTCACAACGTTTGAAGCCAAGATTGACAAATAATTGATTAATCTTATCATACTAAGCACAAGGTGCATGTTTCAAACCATACAATGACGTCTTGCGTCGACAAATAAGACCAGAATTTGTCACAAAACCAAGATTTTGCTCCATATATATTTATTCAGTTAGATCCCCATGAAGAAAGGAACTTTTAATGTCCATTTGATGAAGCTCCCAACCAAAACATGCGACAAGGGAAATGATCAGTCGAACAAAAATAATCTTTGCAATGGAAGAAATGGTTTTAGAAAGGATCCATATATATTTCTTCAGTTGATACCTTCTTGCCGAGAGAATACCTTAGCATCCAAATGAGTATCATGGCATTCAAAAAAACCATCAAAGGTAAACTTGGTCTTATAGACCCATCAACACTTCATGACATAATTTCCTTGTGGTAGGGGACCATGTCCCCACATCTGATTCTTCTTCACGAAATCAATTTTAGTAGACATAGCAAATTACCATTCTAGTATACCTTGAACATCAACATATGTATCAAGATCATAGGTGTCAAGTATTCATGCCATTAAAACAACACTACAAAATTTTGTCTAACTATGATTCTAGTGACCAATAGTAGGATTTTCAACATTTGATCCAACAACTTTAATTGTCTTAGAAACGCACCGAGGTAAACAAGTCATCGATGATTCAGGTTGGTGATCATTAGTCATGTGAGTCAAGGAATTAATACTGATGAATTCAATAGTCATAGTAGAATAAATACCAGTCGACTCAAGAGTAGAATTCAACGATCCAGTTGGTACTCTACAGATGGACACAGTAGACCTAGAATCATCAAGATTGTCAAATGGATCACTTTTCAAAGGACTAAGAGAGGAATTCAATAACTTATTACCTAAAGTTGTCTCAGAAAAAAACACACTTCGGCTCAATATGATCTTCTATTTGATAGGATTGAACATTCTATGGGATTTCTTTTAGATCACAATCCTTCCTTAGAACCATATTCTTATACCTTAGACACTTTCATTTGCTTATATGCAGTGATTTCTATGGTTTAGACTTAGGTAAATTGATCATTTTCCATAGTTGATGCACTCCTAGTTGATCATTCTACACAGTTGATGTGATCTAGGTTGATCATTCTGACACCCAGGTGCCCACATTGATTGTAGTCAATCAGGAATGCATTCCCCTTCCCCCTTTTTAGGTATTTTGACTCCTTTGAGGCACTAGTGCATGAACTATGCGGGTTTTTCCTTACTTGGTCATTTATTGCCTCCTTGGGCCACTCCCACTAACCCATGTGCTCACCCACACCTGTCATACATACACTCATGTTCCAGCATGCCTCACCCACGTTCACACATGCATTCATGACCGTTTTGGATGATTAGGAATCTCATTGGTCCACCTAGGAGGGTTTGAGGGTCAAATCTAGTGCTGACACTTTTATGCATCCAGATGGCCTCCAAGGCCTTACAATTTTTCCCTATTGTACTATATACTTGTTCTAGACATATTTACATGTTAGAATGTCATAATAATATCTATTATTGGCTTCATGTGTGTATGCAAATTTTACTCTTTCAACTATTTTGTGCTTGTTTTGTAAACTATTTCGAATTGTGAGAGTTTCTTTGGCTCCTAGATCCAGCTGTGAATAAATTCTCACATGGTATCAGAGATGATTGGATTTACAGATCAAATCCATAATTTTTGAGCTGCAATTTTAGGGATTTTCGAGATATATTTGAGTGTTTTCCATTGTAGGTACATTTAGTAATTTGTCACCAAGAGTGCAAGCAAAAATGGAGTGGACCCATGTTTTGTTGAATCCATTCTTCTATTTTGAATGGAAGGTCGAGATGGTTATCCAACTGAGGTTGAAATTCTTGTTCAAGGTCACCATGGTGACAGAGGTTGAACCAAACTTTGCTGTTAAGAAATTGAAGTTCTTCAACATACTTGATGAAGCATTTGGAATGGTTTGTCTCAGCATTTTGAGAGACTTTCTCTTCCATGTAGACAATATGACTACTCCAAATGAAGTATGGATAAATATTGAAGCTTTGTTTGGAAAGACTGATGAGATAAGAGGTCACCAACTCAAAAATGAGCTCATCTCTTTGAGTCCTACTCATTTTTATACAATACAATGTTTCTTCACCAAATTCAAGTCATTGGTTCTTCAACTCAAGAAATGTGGCATATAGAAGAAGGATGAGAAAATCATACTGTCCATACTTTCAAAGCTAGGGCCAGAGTACTTTGTGTTTGTAAGCACATTTCACTCTAGAAATCTCACAGCTTGAAACTGGCACATGCCTACATTGGTTGAGTTCATGGATTATTTGACCCAAGAGCAAGACAAGCTAGTATAGATGGGTACCATCAAATCCAGCAAATACCAAGCTCTTGCTGTAGGAATTTTGAATCCATCGAAGGGAAATAAGAAAGCCAAGGATTCAAAGCAGTAAGACAAGAAGAAACAAGATAGACCCAAATATTTAGATGGAGGTTTGAATCCTTGCAAGGAAAAGGACAAGAAGAAGTGGGAGAAGACCAAATGCACCTAATTTCACAAAGGGTGGCATCCAGAGAGTGCATGCATGAAGAATACCATTGATATGGTGGAGCAACTATTGGAGAAGAACAACATCCCA
The DNA here is from genome assembly GCA_001517045.1 of Pseudotsuga menziesii. Lineage (NCBI taxonomy): Eukaryota > Viridiplantae > Streptophyta > Pinopsida > Pinales > Pinaceae > Pseudotsuga > Pseudotsuga menziesii. Next base: position 429,323 of record LPNX010771965.1, on the reverse strand, counting down.
CTACCTAAGGGCGCAAGGAAGAAGGATGGAGGATCAGCTCCTCTATTTATACATATGTGTCAATTGACTTTTGCACTAGACAAGTCGGCCCCAATAAATTGTCTGGGTCGAATTGACCTAGGAATACTCAAAAAAAATATTATATTATTTATTAGGGTACTAAAGACCTGAAATAAGTGGAGTCTTTACCTCATGACTCTATGATGAACAAATACAATAGTAACACCTCGTCGGAGGAATAATAACATCTCCCTTGGGTTACATCAGTATAATACATTTAGAATATCCTTTGAAGTTACGATATTTCAACACTCCCCCTTAATGAGAAGGTTATTCTACTGACAACATCATCATAGAATATAGGAGAACAGAGAGACAATTACAACAATTCATCGAGGTAATACATCTATACGTCACAGGAATTTTAATTAGTAAATAGAATAGTTACTCTTTATCTTCTGCATCACATGATCACTTGATCCTTTCTTTGCAACAATGCATCGATCTTTCGATCCTTCATAGCAGCACTTTGATCTTCTAGATCCTTTACAGCAGCACCTCGATCTTCTCGATCTTTTGCAGCAGCACTTCGATCTTCTCGATCCTTTGCAGCAACACTTTGATCTTTTGCAGTAGCCTTCCGATCTTATCGATCCCTCATAGCAGCACTTTGATCCTTTCAATATTTTTGCAGCAACGCTTCGATCCTTTCTATCCTTTGCATCAGTCCTTCAATCCTTCTTAATCCTTTTCAACCACACTTCAATCTTCTTGACCCTTCGATGTTGTACTTCGATCTACTTGATCCTTTTCCTCCATGCTACCTGCATTACACATGATCTATTTGCAGGATGATTAATCCTAATCAATTTAGGACATAATTCCAAGGAAGATGCAATCCTCCATCAGCATGATCCATGAAATCGATCACCTGAATCATCTACAACTAAATGTACATCTCGATTGCACCCAATGTCGACCCTATCATCTGTGAGAACTCATCGTATATCACCCATACCACATAGGTTAGGACCACTCCCAAGTGAGTGTTATACTACGGTATCTACACTTGCGTGTAGGCATACTTTTCCAAGTAAGAGTATTGTTTGCAAAGTAGACCTCGACCACATACACAATGTCAGCCCATCGTAGAACATCCATACCACACAGGTTAGGACCACTCCCAAGTGAGGACTCATCATAGAGCATCTGTACCACAAAGGTTAGGACCACTCCCAAGAAAGTGTTCTTCTATTGCATCTACATATGAATGTAAGCATACTCTCCATACAAGAGTATAGTCTACAAGGAAAATCTCAACAACATACACAATGTCAGTCCTGGCATCCATGAGGACTCATCATATAGCAGCCAGACCACTGAGGTTAGGACCACTCCTGAGCGAGTGTTTAATCTACGGTATTCACAACTGAATGTGAGTATTCTCTATGTGAGAGTAACATCTCATGCATAGAGTGTTATACCTGCCATCCTCAAGAGACGATACTATCGTCCACAAATAAATGCCAGAAAATTATCACTGTCATCCATCATCGATGTTAGTCTCATCATTACTCCCCCTTTCCTGGGAAGTTTCATATTATCAACCTGCTCCCCCTTTGTTTGAGGAGGGTTCATGTTTTCGACCTAATCTTCCTTTTTGAAGAGGGCCCATCATTTGTAGTCCCACCACTCTTCCTCCTTGCAAGGAAACTCCTTTCGAACTACACCAAGATTGTCGCAGAAATATTCGAACTTCATTCAAGATAGAGGCTTGGTTAGTATATAAACAACTTTAGCATCGATACCCACATACTGGAGTTTGATGGCTCCCTTTTGTACCATATCCCTTATATAGAAATATCAAATTTCTATATACTTCGATTTGTCATGGAACACCAGATTTTCTGTCATCTTTATACAACTCTGATTGTCACAAAATATTACCGTGGTGTCCACCTCCATGTCAAATATTCTTGACACCACCTTCTGAAGCCATATCACTTCACAATAAGAAGAGCAAGCTGCGATGTACTCTGCTTCAGCTGCACTGAGAGAAAGACTGGACTGTTTCTTACTAAACCATGATATCATGGTGGACCCCAGACAATAAAATCCACCCGAGGTGCTCTTTCTGTCTGCGGCACTTCCTGCCCAATCTGAATCCATATACCCATACAAATTGTAGTCATGGTCTCTCCCATAGTACAGTCCCAAATCAATCGTACCTTTTAGGTACCTCATCACATGCTTTGCAACTATCAAGTGACATGACCCATCTAGGTTTTACTAGATACTAACTCAAGGTGTTCACATCAAAGCATATATCCAGCCTTGTGTTATTTAGATACATTAATGACCCAATAATCTGTCTATAGTGAGTCATTTCCACTAGCTCAGATGTCTCATCATACAACAACTTTAAGTTGGTGTCCATGGGTGTGGCCATGACTTTAAAATCCAACATATCAAATATTTTCATTATTTCTACTGCATACTTTCCTTGATTCAGAAATATTCCTTTTGGGCTCTGCCACACTTCCAGCCCTAGGGAATAATGCATCAATCCAAGATCTTTCATCTCAAATTATTCAGCTAGTTTCTTCTTGCAATTCTTGATTTGTTTCTCATTTCCATTCATAAATAAATCATCCACATACAACAATAGTATGACTCGTTCATCATCCATAATCTTCATATAAAGATTAGGATCAACTTTAATCTTGGTAAAGCCCATGCTTGTCAAGAAGCTATCTATTCTGCCATACGAAGCTCTAGGAGCTTGCTTCAATCCATATAGATCCTTTTTCAACTTGCATACATGAGTTTCTCTATCTTCGACTTCAAATCCTTGTGGCCATTCGATGTAAGCCTCTTCCTCAATCACACCATTAAGGAAGTCTGGCTTTACATCCATTTAGTGTAAGTCCCATTTCATCATGAAAGAAAGTGTCATGATAGTTCTGATGGAAGTGTACCTAGCTACTAGAGAAATTGTCTCTTCATAATAGATCCCCTCTTTCTGAGAGAATCCTCTAGCCATAAGTTATTATTTATACTTTTCAATACTTCCATCTGCAACATGTTTTATCTTATAGATCCATTTCAAAGAAACCACACTCTTGTTTTCTGGTTTGGGAACAATATCCCAAACATGATTCTTCATGATCGACTGGTATTCTTCCTGTTAGTTTTTCAACATTAAGCTAGCATTATTTGGATATTTTAATGAGAGAATAACAAGTACAACAATCAAACACAAGAGATAATGAACACAGTGTTTTTCCTCAAAGAAACCATAAAGGAGAAAACCCCACAACTTCCTCAGAGATAGAATCAGCATAAAAGGTAAAACCCCAAAACAGTAAGATGCACTCCCGACAGCAGTAATCTTCTTCTTGTCTAGCCCCAGTGTCTTCTCCTTCCTCAACTATGTGCTACACTTGAGTGTGTATGAGTTGTGTATCAAATAGAGACTCCGACTCTCTATTTATACTAATCCCGACATGACTAAAACCCTACTAGGGCTGACCTCTTCTAGGAGAGTCTAATAACCCTAGTGCCCCAGAACTGCGGGGACTTTAACCCTTAGACAATCGAAGGGTTACCCACTATGACTTGACATGACTTGTTTACATTATAGATCCTCCCGATCGGAACATCGAGGCATGAAAACATGACTCAATTACATTATAGATACATCCCGGAATAAACATCAGGTTGCAATACATAGGATACATAGATGAATACATTCTGAAGTTACAAATACATCAACACTCCTTCTTAACTAGGAAGGTGTTCTTTCGACACAATTTTCAGTAGCATTGGTCTTCTTCTCTATATCAACTGGATCATCTTGTCATCTTCATCTTCAAGTCTTCTTCATCTTCATGCCATCTTCTTTTCTATATCTGGATCATCACTCGATCTGGATCATCATCTCTGGATCATACTCGATCATCATCACTGGATCTGGATCATCACTGCTGGATCTGGATCATCACTTGATTTGGATCTCTTAGAGTCATCATAACTGGATCTGGATCATAGCTCAATCTGTATCTCATCTGGTCATCATCATGTGTTCTATCTCATGATTATTCTCATCACAGGAAGTTCCACAGAGACAACCTTCTTTCATGCTGGTTGTCGGCCTACCTCCTCGTAGGTCTTTGGTAGCCCTTATATCTGACCTATATGTCAGAATGGCTAGCACTCACATCTGACTTGGCAGGATCCAAATCCTACACCCTCATCAGAAAGGCGGTAGCCCTGATATCTAATCATATAGGACCTAATCCTATAGTCACATCAGAATGGCCAACACTCACATCTGACCTACTCGTCAGAAAGGCGGTAGCCTTTATATCTGTGTAGGAGCTCATCCTACACTAGAATGGCCAATACTCACATCTGACCTACTCATCAGAAAGGCACAACACTCACATTTGACCTGCTCATCAGAAAGGCATGCACTCACATCTAACCTGGTAGGAACCAAATGCTACACCCTTGTTAGAATGGCTCGCAGTCCTAGAATGAGCTACTTGGTAATAGACCAGGTGCCTCCATTCTCCTGGAGAGTGGCAGTAGCCCTTACATCTGTCCTACTCGATAGAATGGCCAGTGCTCACATCTGACATGAAAGGAACCAAATATTCTCACCATGACAAAATGGTTCTGTCCTTACATCTGACCTGCTCATCAGAATGGCGGTAGCCCTTACATCTATCCTACTCGACAGAATGGCCAACACTCACATCTGACATGGAAGGAACCAAATCCTTTCGCCATGATAGAATGGCTTTGCCCTTACATCTAACCTACTCATCAGAATGGTGGTATCCCTTACATCTGTCCTACTTGACAGAATGGCTAGCACTCACATCTGACATGGAAGGAACCAAATCCTTTAGCCATGATAGAATGGCTCTGCCCTTGCATCTGACTTGCTCGTTAGAATGGCAGTAGCCCTTACATCTATCCTACTTGACAGAATGGCCAGCACTCACATCTAACATGGAAGGAACCAAATCCTCTCACCATGATAGAATGGCTCAGCCCTTACATCTGACCATGGAAGGAACCAATCCTCTCACCATGTCAGAATGGTTATGGGACTCATCACTTTCCCTTGGAGGAAACCTCGATCTGGAGAACACCAAGCTTCTCCCTCAAGTACTCAAACTTCACCTTGGCCAATGGCTTTGTCAACACATCAGCTATCTATTCCTCTCTCGCAACATACTGGAGCTCCACTACTCCCCTCTGCACCATATCCCTGATATAGTGATACTTGATCTTGATATTCTTCGACTTGTCATGGAACACTGGATTCTCTGACAACTTCACGCAACTCTGGTTGTCACAATGTATACAAGTAGCATCCATCTGGAGATCAAATAAATCAAACCGTATCTTCCACAGCCATACTGCCTCACAACTAGCTGAACAAGCTGCAACATACTCTGCTTCAGCTGTACTCAGTGCCACACAGGATTGCTTCTTACTAAACCAAGAGATCACACATGATCCCATATTGAAGCAACACCCTAAAGTGCTCTTCCTATCGATGGCACTGCATGCCCAATCTGAATCAACATAAATCTCTAGGTTAATCTTCTGATTCACATCGTACTTGAGCCCATAATCAACTGTACCCCTCAGGTACCTCAGAATATGATTTGCAGCAATCAAGTGAACATTTCTCGGATCTGTCAAGAACTTGCTCAAGGTGTTCACAACAAAGCAAATGTCTGGTCTTGTGTTTGTCAGGTACATCAAGGACCCAATCATTTGACGATACATCATAGCATCAATTGACTCTGATGAAGCATCACTCAATAGCTTCAGGTTTGATGCCATAGGTGTGGCCATGACCTTGCAGTCCATCATCCCAAACCTTTTCATGATTTCTACTACATACTTCCCTTGTCCAAGGAAGATTCCATCTGCACTCTACCACACCTCCATACCTGGAAAGTAATGCATAATACCCAAGTCCTTCATTTTGAACTTGGCAGTAAGATTTCTCTTCGTATCAGCAATCAACCCATCCCTACCTGTCACAAACATATCATCTACATATAGTAGGAGCATCACTGGGTTGCCATCTTCAACCTTGTAGTAAAGGTTGGAATCTGCTTTACTCTTGGTAAATCCCAAACTGGATAGAAAGTTGTCAATTCTACCGTACCATGTCCTGGGTGCCTGTTTCAAACCGTACAGGGATTTATTCAATCTACACACATGAGACTCCTTGTAATGTGTCTCAAAACCGAGTGGCTGTTCTACATACACTTCCTCTTCCAACACACCATTCAAGAAAGCAGTCTTGAAATCCATCTGGTGTATCTTCCATTTCATCATTGCAGCCAGAGCAAGTACTAATTTGATGGAAGTGTATCTAGCTACAGGTGCAAAGGTTTCTTCATAATCTATTCCTTCTTTCTGAGAGAAACCCCGAGCCACAAATCTTGCCTTATATTTTTCAATGCTACCATCTACAGCATGCTTGATCTTGTAGATCCATTTGGAAGTTACAACTGAATTCCCTTTTGGTCTTGGGACAATATCCCAAACATCATTCTTCATGATCGAATGATACTCTTCGATCATAGCATCCTTCCATTCTTTTCGTTCTATCGCTTCTTCATAACTGGAAGGTTCTTTATCAATGAAATCACATAGTAATGCTACATACCTGGAACAGGATCTGGTCCTCTTTCTTTCTCTATGATTCTCTTCTGGAGCCCCATATATTTCCGCACCTTGGATAAGTTCTCATATCCAAGCAGGTTTCCTCTTATGAGGATTCTTGTCCAGAGGTGGATCTACAGGTTTTTGTGGTTCTTCAAATTCTCGATCTTCTTCTTGAGCTTCTTCATTCATGGTTGTATCATGAATTCTGGGTGCTTTTGCTTCTTCAGGTTCTTCAGTAGGTCTCTTTCTGGATTTGCTGTAAGCTATGTCTTCATCAAATGTCACATCCCTGCTAATGTCAATCTTCGTGTATCTTGGGAAATATATTCTGTAAGCCTTCGAGCTCTCAGAGTATCCCACAAATATACCCTTCTTTCCTGAAGGATCTAATTTTGTTCTCTTCTCTTTTGGAATATGTATGTACATAGGACAGCCGAATATTATGAGATGGTTGACTTCTGGTTTCTTGCTGGAGAAGACTTCTTCAGGAGTGTTGTTCTCGAGTACTCTATGTGGAGTACGGTTCTGTACATACACCGTTGTTCTGGAAGCTTCCATCCAAAGATGCATAGGAAGGTCTTGATCATGAAGCATTGCTTTTTCAGCTTCCATGATAGTTTTTTTCTTCTGTTCCACAATCCCATTCTATTGTGGATTATAAGGAGTGGACAACTCCCTCTTAATCCCTGATTATTTGCATAGCTCTTTGAATTCATTTGAAGTGAATTCTCCGCCATTATCTGATCGAATGGTCTTGATCTTATTTTCAGTATGGTTCTCGATCAAGGCTTTGAATTCCTTGAATTTTCTGAATACTTCGTCTTTGTTCTTCATGAAGTAAACCCATGTCTTCTTAGAAAAGTCATCAATAAAAGAAACATATTATGCATACCCGCTTAGTGAGTTTGATGACATAGGACTGCATACATCGGAGTGGATGATTTCCAAGATTCCTTTTGCTTTGCTTTCACTACTTGGAAATGTCTTCTTTGTATTCATTCCTTTCACACATCCTTTGTAGACCCCATCATGTTTTGCTTGGATTTCTGGAAGACCTTCGACAACTTTGCTTGCAATAGGTAGTGCTCTATAATGCACATGTGCAAGCCTTCTATGCCAAAGTTCACTTGTCTCTACTATGTCATGGACCAAGGCTTGTTCTGAATGGCCCTTCAATTTGTACAATCCTCCTTCTTGTTCTCCAATCACTACTGCATCATCTATAGTCTTTCCTTTTGGCCACATGATGACTTGACCATTTATGAATGCAACCCGCATTCCTTTTGCATCTAATGCTGATATGGAAAGGAGGTTCTTCTTGAGTCTTGGCACAAAAACTACTTCTTTCATTGTTAGATATCTTCCAGAGTCTAGCTTATAGGAAGATTCCCCACTACCTTTTATTGGATATTGGTAGTCATCTCCTGGCTTCACCTTGTGAGGTGATCCATGTTCTGATAATCTCACAAAGGATTGCTTGAATCCTGTCATATGTTTGGAAGCCCCACTGTCGATGAACCAATCATCACTTCCATGAGTAATGTTACCTGTGAGAGTGGAGATCAAAACATATTCATCCTTGCTTGAAGAGTCTTCACTTTCATATTTGGATCTTTTCTTGGATGGTTCATCATCCTCTGTAGCATGAGCATGATGTCTTCTTTTGTTGCTCTTATTTGTTGGCTTTGGTTTCTTAGGACAATTCCTTGCATAATGTCCTACTTCATCACATGTATAACATATGATCCTAGATAAATCTCTTCTAGTGTTATCTTTGTGAAAGTGCTTACCTCTGAAGTGTTGAGATCTTCTTTTGGTTGACTTGGAGTGAGACTTAGAGTGTACTATGAGAGCTTGATCTTCACCTCCCATATTTTCTTCTCAAGCTGCTATCCGAGCTTCTTCTTGAGAGCACTCTTCCCATAGTCTGCTGAACTTGACTAACTTCTTTCTAGCATAGATTCCTTGGATGAAAGAATCCCATGACATAGGAAGGCCATTCAATGTAGTCATCACAATCTCTGCATTTTCCACTTCTTCATAAACTTCTTGTAGTTGCTCTTTTATCTGAGAAACTCTTGTGAAGTAAGACTATATTGTTTCTGCATTCTAAATCTTCACATTCTTCAGTTGGTTTCTCAGAATCATCTTCCAATTTATGTTCTTCCCTTCAAACAATTTGGTTAGGGCATCAAACATAGATTTAGGTGTCTTGAGAGAGGACAGCTGTGGGATAAGGTGATCCTTGATCTAATCAACAATGATCCTCTTTTCCATAACCATCTTCTTCTTATGTAAGGCCTTAGCCTCATCTCCCTCTAGAACTAGAACCTCCTCATGGATGTAGGAGTCTAACTCATTCTCTTCCAGGACCAGGGAGATCCTATACTTCTAGGCTTGGAAGTTGTCAGCTCCCTCAAGCTTTTCATCAAGCTTGGTATGGTGAGACATCTTAAATTGAGAATCTCAAATGGAAATACAAAATATCTTAGATCTTACTAGGTCAAGATGTTGAATCTGAAACTTGAGCTAAAATCCTGTAGAGCTGGTTCAGAAGCAAATTAGGGTTTTGCATTTTTGGAGTTCTGTCCACCCAAATGCCCTGAAATTTGTCCCTAACTTTGATTTTGGGTAGGATATCAATCCAGTCCTGGGCTCACTGAAAAATTCCTCTTCTATGAAAAGCCCTAATTTTCGACAGTAGTAATAGGTCCAAAACTGAAAAACCTCAGAATTGGATTCTGCTTCGATAGAAAGATGTGCCCTAAGGAGGAGAGTTATTCCACCTTACTTTTGTTGAAAATCTATGGAGGAAGATCCACAAAATATGAATCCCTAGTTCTCGCAGCTGCACAGTGTCTTCTTCTCAGGTTAGCTTTGATACCATGTTAGTTTTTCAACATTAAGCTAGCATTATTTGGATCTTTTACTAAGAGAATAATAAGTACAAAAATCAAACACAAGAGACAATGAACACAATGTTTTTCCTCAGGGAAACCATAAAGGAGAAAACCCTGCAACTTCCTCAGAGATAGAATCAGCACAAAAGGTAAAACCCCAAAATAGTAAGATGCACTCCCGACAGCAGTAATCTTCTTCTTGTCTAGCCCCAATGTTTTCTCCTTCCTCAAATATGCACTACACTTGAGTGTGTATGAGTTGTGTATCAAATAGAGACTCCAACTCTCTATTTATACTAATCCTGGCATGACTAAAACCCTACTAGGGCTGACCTCTACTAGGAGAGTCTAATAACCCTAGTGCCCCGAAACTGCGGGGACTTTAACCCTTAGACAATCGGAGGGTTACCCACTATGACTTGACATGACTTGTTTACATTATATATCCTCCCAATTGGAACATCGGGGCATGACAAAATGACTCAATTACATTATAGATACATCCTAGAATAAACATCGGGTTACAATACATAGGATACATAGATGAATACATTTTGAAGTTACAAATACATCAACACTTTCATCATTGCTTCAAGCCATTCTTTCTTTTGTGCAACTACCTCATAGTTGGTGGGTTCTTGGTCTACAAGATCACACATCAAAGCTACATAACTGGAATATGGCTTTGATCTTTTGCTGGTTCTTGTGGAGCCTTATGGTGCTCCATATCTTTTTGCTTCTTGTATGATTTCTCATACCCAAGAAGGTTTTCTCTTTCGAGAGATATTCATAGTAGGGGGCTCCTGAGGCTCTAACATGTCATGATATTCTAATGCTATTATTTCAGGAGTTGGTTAAGGTTTTGTCCTTTTGGGAGGTACATCTTCTTCATGTACTTCTTCAAGCTGACACCTTCTATATTTCTTAAGAGCTTCCTCTTCATCGAAGGTTAATTCCCTAATAATATCGATATGATGGAATCGTGATATGTATATAATGAAGGATTTGGAGACTTCACAGTATCCTACAAATATTCCCTTCTTACCAGAAGGATCCAATTTGGTTCTCTTCTCTTTAAGAATATGTACATATACTGGACAACCAAATATCTTGAGATGGCTTACTTCAAGTTTCTTTCCAGTATACATCTCTTTAGGAGTCTTGAATCCAAGAGCACTATGAGATAATCTATTTTGCACATATGCAGCTATTCTTGCAGCTTCAACCCATAGGTGCATAGGGAGGTCTTGGTAATGAATCATGGTATTCACTGCTTCCATGATAGTTCTATTCTCTCTTTCCGCAACACCATTTTGTTGGGGATTATAGGGAGTGGTTAGTTGCCTCTTTATTCCTGCCTCCTTACAGAATGCTTCAAATTCCTTTGAAGTGTATTCTCCACCATTATCTGATCTCAATGTCTTGATTCTCTTTTTTGACTAGTTCTCTATCAAGGCTTTGAATTCCTTGAATTTCCCGAACACTTCACTCTTATTCTTCAAGAAGTGTATCCAAGTCTTTCTTGAATAATCATCAATAAATGTGACATAGTATTCATATCCACTTGAGTATATGGAGGGCATAGGACCACATACATCAGAATGGATTAGTTCCAACGTACCTTTAGTTTTTGTGTCACTTTTTGGAAAGGGATTCTTGATGTTCTTTCCCCGTGCACATCCTTTCCAGGTTCCCTCATGTTCAATCTTCAGGTCTAGTAACCTTGTTACCACCTTTCTCACATAGGGAAATTATTTGTAGTTGATGTGAGGAAGTCTCCTATGCCATAGTTCACTTGAGGTTGTAGTCTCATGGACAAGGGCTATCTATGGATGTCCTTTGAGCTTGTACATTCCTCCTCCTTCTTCTCCAATGACTACAACATATTCAAGAGTCTTTCCTTTGGATCACATAAGTACTTGTCCATCTATAAAAGAAACTCTATATCCTTTCTTATCTAGAGTTTAGATGGAGAGTAGGTTCTTTTATCAAACCTGGTACATATAATACTTCCTTCATCTTCATGGAGGTCCTAGAGTCAATCTTGTAGCTTGATTCTCCAATACCTTTGATGGGATATTGATAGTCATCTCCCAATGATACCTTATGGGGAGAGTTCTCTTCAAGATTTGATAGAGTTGTATTCTTTCCTATCATGTTATTAGAGGCAACGCTATCAATAAGCCATGTATCTTCTTCAGGTGTTACAAACCCAGAGAGTGCAGAGAATAGCACATATTCTTCTACATATTCACCTCTAGTTATCTTTCGAGTTATTTATTCATTATCATCTTCAACTAGATGAGCATGATGCCTTTTGTTGTTGTTGTTCTTTAATGATGGACATTCTCTAGCAAGATGTCCTATCTTAGGAAAGTTGTAGCATTGATACTTTGAGTAATCCTTCTTCTTCTTCTTCTGGAATTTCTTCTTTCAAGGCTTATGAATACTCCTCTTGAAGTTTTATTGATTGATTTATTTAGTATCTGTAGTTAGAGATTGATAATATTCTCTAAGAAGATCTTCTCTATTGGCTACTCTAGCTTCTTCTTGTATGAAATCTTCCCATACTATGTCAAACTTCATACTTTCTTTTCGTGCACATAGAGTTTGGATGAATGAGTCCCAAGGTATAGTGAGGCCATTGAGAGCAGTCATAAACAATTCATCCTCATCAAGGATATCTCCAATAGCACTTAGCTTCTCTTTGATCTGGGAGACCCTTGTGAAGTAATCTTGAATAGCTTCTCCTTGCTCATCTTGGTGCCCTTCAATTGAGCTCTCAAATTCATCTTTCTGTTGATGTTCTTTCCTTCATACATTGTAGAAAGTGAATCATACATTTTCTTAGGTTTCTTCTTAGATGACACCTGAGGGATCAAGTGATCCTTAATGGAATCAATAATGATCCTCATTGTCTTGATTAGGTCTTGTTCATGGTTCTCCTTAGCTTCAAATTCTTCAGGTTCTGCAACTTCATTCTTGATGTAATTCTCAATACCATTCTCTTTCATAATAAGGCCAATCCTATACTTCCAAGCCAAGAAGTTTTCTAGGACTTCCAATTTGTCTTGAAGATTAGTGTTTGGGGCCATCTTGTCCAGTAAGTCACTCAAAATTGAAATTTATCAAAACAAGATATTTACCTTAGGATTAGATGCGCTTTGAGGAGGTGAGTTGGTTGATCCAACTGCTCTTTGAAGATTCCTAATCTCCAGTCTTCAAATTATACTTGCAAGGTTGTAGCACTACAGATTTTATGGTTCTGTTTCACTGCAATTTTTTTGGTTCATTGCCAAACTAGGGTTTGGATTTCCCAGATATATAACCACCAAAAAAATTTGATCTAGGGCTCAATAGATGCGCTCTAGGAGGGCACAACTTTCCATGCAATTAGATCTTCAAAAATCCAACTTTTGCAGAAACCCTAATTTCTTTCGGGGAGGGAGGAGGGAGAATTTCACCTTGTGAAAGCTGCTCTAATCAGTTTATCTCTAATACCATGTTAATTTTTCATATTCTAGAATAGATTCAATAGTATTCAATTCAAAATCACAGCATTAGCATATGAAGAATCACTAATAGAAACAACATTTATCTTGGGAACCAACAAAAACTTCCTCTGTATAAGATGTATAAAAGACAACCCCAAAAACATGTGTTCTTCTCCTTCTGTTCTCTCTCTCTCTCTCTCTCTCTCTCTCTCTTATGTGATACACAAGTGAGTGAGTCTATGTTCAAATAAGAACCACAACTCCTCTATTTATACATATGCATCAATTGACTTTTGCACTGGACAAGTCGACCCCTATAAATTGTCTGGGCCGACTTCACCTAGGAATACTCAAAAACAATATATTATATTATTTATTAGGCTACTAAAGAACTGAAACAAGTGGAGGCTTTACCTCATGACTCTACGATGAAAAAATACAATAGTAACACCCTTTCGGAGGAATAATAACATCTCCCTTGGGTTACATCAGTAAAATACATTTAGAATATGCTTTGAAGTTACAATATTTCAACAAATGGTGCATGCATTGGTTGTGTGGTGGGAAAGCATCGAGAGCGCAACTATGAGAAATGGAAAGCAAGGAGAGTTACTCAAGTAATTTTCTTGGTACATTCAAATCTTATTGGGCCTCTTCCTACACCCTCCTATGGATGATCAAGGTATGTACTGACCTTCATATATGATTTCTCAAGGTTTTGTTGGGTCTACTTTCTCAAACTCAAATTTGAATTCTTTGAGACTCTTAAAGTTTGGAAAGCCTTGGTTGAGAATCAACATGGGAATAATATCAAAGTAATTCATACTGATAATGGAAAAGAGTATGTGAAAAATATTTTTTAGTAGCTCTGTCAATAATGTGGAATCCAAATGCAGCATTTGGTCCCCTACACACCACAACAAAATGGTGTGGCAGAGAGGAAGAACAAAGCGCTCAAGGAGATGGAAACCTGTATGATTGAAGCTAAGGATTTGAGTCCTAATATATGTGATGAAGCCATTAAATATGCTGCATACATTCAAAACATATCTCTTGAAAAATCAGTGGATGGAAAAACCCCATATGAGGCTTGGTTTGGTCACAAGCCAAATATTTCACAGTTCATAATTTTTGGCTCAAGGGATTTGGCTAGGATAGCTCCAAAAAATAGAAAGGCTTTGCAGCCACAAAGAAAGGAGTGCATAATGGTTGGTTATTATGAAGATACAAATGGGTGAAATCTCTTTTATCCCTCAACTCAAAATACTTTCATATCAATAAGAGTGCAATTTGAAGAAGAGGGAATTCCAGATTCCGAACTAGAACTGAGGGAATGCTCTTCTCCTCAACACCAAGATGATGTAAGTGATGATTCCATTTCTGATATTTATGATATTTATGATTATGATATGGATGAATATTATGTTTCTGAACATGAATCCCCCACTCTTCCCAAGTGGGATGATAAAACTCTTGAAGTTGCTGGGGATTTGGCTAGCAATCCACTAGATCCTAGGAAGAGTAGATCACAATTCCACATTGTTTCTTTTGAAAGTGAAGTGTATGTTGCCGATAAATGATCCATGATGGTTGGATATGATCCAATATCATATGAGGAAGCATCAATTGACCCAATATGGAAAAAAACCATGCAAAAAGAGTTCAACTCTCTACAAGAGAACAAGACTTGGGAATTGGTTCCCTTGCCTTCCAAGAGGAAGCTAGTGCAATGAAAATAGGTCTATAGGACCAAAGTTGCTGCTGAAGGTTCTGATATAAATTATAATTCCAGGTTGGTTTCCAAAGGATTCTCTCAAGTACAAGGACTGGACTATACAGAGACATTTGCACCGGTTGCAAAGATGGACTCTATTAGGCTAGTTTTATCCATTGCTGCATCTAAGCACTGGGAGGTTCACCACATGGATGTGAAGAGTGAACTTATTCATGGATAAATTTAAGAGGATATATATATGATGTAACCTGAAGGTTTCCAATATGATCCTTCTATTGTATGCAGGTTAAAGAATTCCCTCTATGGCGTCAAGCAAGCCCCCAGGGCTTGGTATACAAAGATGGACAAATTTATGCTTTCACTTGGCTTTGAAAGGTGCAAGTATGATCCTAATGTTTATTTGCAGCATGTTGGTGATGTATTTCAGTTCATATTACTCTATTTTTATGACCTTTTTATTATAGGTAGCTGCACCAAATAAATTGGGTCAATCAAAGCATCTTTGCACAGTGAATTTTCAATGACTGATCTTGGATTGTTGAAACAATTTCTCGGTTTGAAAATTGTTCAATATGAAGCAGGGATCAAGGTTAGCCAAAAAAATTATGTTGCAAACCTATTAATACAGTTTAAAATGTCTGAATGTAATGCAACCAAGTGTCCATTCCTTTCTGGTATCAAACTAGGTGAAGTTGGTGACTGTCCATTGGTGGACAACCCATTGTATAGGAAGCTAGTTGGGAGTTTGTTGTATATTAATAATTCTAGAACTGATTTAGCATATGATGTAGGTGATGTATCTAGATATATGCAAAATAATCATGATTTCCATTTGAAGGAAACCAAGAGGATCCTTCAGTATGTACCACTAGGAACTTCGAGGTACACTATGCTACCAGTTCTCCACTAGAACTAGTTGGATTTTCTAATTTTGATTGGGTTGGTGATCACAATGACAGGAATTCCACTTCAGTTTATGTATTCATTCTTTCCAATGGTCCCATATTATAGTCAAGCAACAAAAAATACACCATCTCCCTATCTTCAGTTGAGGTCTAGTACATAGGAGTATTGGAATGCAACTACACAATGTGTGTGGTTGTAAGGTATTATTCGGGAACTTGGAGTTGCACTTTATTCACCCACAGTCACTTGGTGTGAAAATAAAAGTGTAATCAATATTTCCACAGATCCCGTGCAGAGACAGAGGACCAAAAAAATTTAGACACACATGCACATGAACTCAGACCTGGCACATGATAGATGCCATATATATGATCGTGTTGAAATTCAACATCACCATTTCCAACAACAATGAGAGAGTAATCATTAGCAACACAAATATTCTCTTTGGGAGAAACACTTAAGGAAGAGAACAAAGAAGCATCCTTTTCCATATGATGAGTACATACATAGTCCACTATCCATTCAATTTGATTGGTACAGGAATGCAATTCCTAGGAAGTGCTGAAATATGAGGTATAATTTTCAGGAGGTCAATTGGTCGACCGTCTAGTTGATGCACTATCCTACAGGTGCTTGAAATTTCCTTCTAACTCCTTCATATTCTTGTAATAGTTCTTCTCAACATGTCCCATATTTGCGCAATACCTGTTAACCCAAAAAATCCCTCACTCAGCTCTACATGGCCTACACCACCCAAAGGCACCCATACACGACCCTCATTTGACCCCATTTGACCCCCACACCCTCAAAAAGGCTTAAAAACATGAAAAAGGGCTTAAAAACCCCTAAAAAGAGCCTAAATAGCTCTCATAGGGGCTAAAGCCTCCAAAAAGGGGATAAAACCCCTCAAAGGAGCCTAAAACCCTAAAAGGAGCTAAAGATTGAGTGAAAGGGGCTAAAATCCCCCAAAAGGGGCTAAAGCCCTAACCAGGGGCTTAGAACCCTAAAAAAGATATAAATAGAGGGGTGGGGGTCACTCTCAAAACATTCCTCCCCTGCATACTGTTATGCTACCCAGGTGGATGCCTTGAGACCATTTTCCTCTCAAGCCACCCACACTCCCTCTCATCCATCTTCCCTTTGAGCCATTGCTACCCTATTGCCAAGAGAGAGGTGCTTCTCCAAGCTAGGGCATGGTGGCCCATTTCCACAAAGAGGTATAAGCTTTGTTTAATGTCATGTTTATTTCTATTTTTTCTAACTTAGTTTTCTTGCAAGTTTATTTTATGTTCTAACATGTTGTATGTAGGTTTCTGGAGTCTAACCTTGTATGTAGGGTTTCCATTTCTTTGTTTTCTATTCTCTTTGCTTCAGTTTTGCTTCGTTTTTCTAACATTACCATCAGGAACCCTACCCTTCCATCCTATAGATGGAAGGTAGCCATTCCTACCCTGTAGTAAGGGGGAAATCCCTACTACAGAACTGACGACCATACCAGGTTGATCCCATAGGATCCCTGGGTTTATTTTTCAAAGTTTAAGTTTTTAATTCTGTTTTTTACCCTAGTTTAAATTTCTGTTAAAATCCAGTTTAGATCTCTGTTTATTTGCATTTCTAGTTACTGTCGACCCTCCTTAAGGGTAATCCGAGCCCATTTGGCCACAATATAGATTACTGTTGGCCGGATCTGGCTCAGGACCAAAAAAATTTCAGTTTTTGGAGCAGGTTACTCTTATCGGGCCCAAAGAGGGGACCAGGTCGCTCATTCTGGCTTGAGAGGTGTGACCAGGTCACCTATTTAGCCCTGAAAGGTGCAACCCCCTTCCAGAATTCAGCCCGCTTATGTCTGCAGATTCTGAGCGACCCCCTCGCCTGTTTCTGGAAAAATTTGGTGACCCCCTCGCCACATTTGACCCAAAAAGTGCGATCTGTCACTCAGAGTTTGATTTTAAAAAAAGTTAAGGACTATCAGTGTGGCTTAGCCACCTTGGTCCATCCAAACTATTTTTGTTTCTGTTTCTATTTCTGTTTCTGTTCATTTCATTTGCAAAATGTGTAAATCAAAGTGTAAATCAATGGTTAATGGATTAATGAGCAAAGCTTGATTAAAATTTACTTAAAATCAACATCTTTCCTAGCCCTTCCTCCTCTACCCAGTCATCACCCTTTGGGGTATTCTGGGATAAGACAAAGGGTGAAGCTCTTATAGTAATAGGCACTTCACCTATTATTTTTCGAAGCCACTAAAAACAGGTGACTTGGAAGGTAGAGGGGGTAGAGAAGGAAGGATTCTCACAATGCTCAGCATCCTCCTTGTTGACCAACCTTGCATCCAGAGGGTGACCTATGGATCTACAGATGGGCTTAGTCCCATTGTGTTGAGATCCCAACACCCTCTCCTAGTTGAAGAGAAATATAGGTGCAAGGTAGTCACCTAATCAGGATATCATAGTTCAGGTTCACAAATGGTACAAGTGTAAAATTTTTGATTACTATTTACTGCTTTCATTCACAATGTTATGAACTCTGTGGAATATTCATAAACCATTTAAGTGGCCACCAGGTATAACAGAAAAACTAAAGACATACACACCATACCATATAAATCAACCCAACTTAGTTCATGACACTGAGTGAGCCAGTAAAATTTATAATTTACAGTAAGTTAAACATCTGTAGTCTTTGAGGACATAATTCCCTGACTGCCTTAACAATGGGAAGTACTTGGGATTAGCCCAGAGAATCATTGTGAGGAGTACCATGGGAACCGCAAAGTAGCTAGCCGTTGAGAGGAATTGCCAAGTGAAACGGGCAATGATCCCCACCGATTGACTAGCACTCCTATGAGGAAAAAGCTAAGCACTGTCTTTTGGAAATCTTGGTGGTCGAGTGACCACCTGAAGCCAATAGGAAGCCATTAAAATTGGGGTCCAAAAATCATGACCACCATTTCGACATACAAATCTGACACGATTGATCCCTCACGTGATTCCTCACGCCTAAGAGGTGAACCACCACAGTACGGGTAATTAAAATGACATCATCGAGACCATCCTCGACAACCTTCTACACCATCAGAAGGCGACACAGCCTCTGATTCAGATTCATACCCATATCAGTCTAAACCAGATCTGCACACTGTACCATCAAGCCCCATGGATAGTGCAAACCTGGATCCATTTTTCAGTGTAGTAATTGCTAGTGGACCCATGTCCACACCACAAAACACCACCAACACCCCTGCAGGTGGCCCCAACATGGTCATGCAAACTGTCATAAGCTGGCTACTACCACCCATATTGACTAGTCAAGTTGTCCAACCTGCAACACATAGGGGCAGTGGCCCTTCCACCTACACTTCCCCTCCTACCACACTTGGGGGCACTGGCCTGTCGAAAATGGTGCCACAAGTATCCCTAGTTATGCAGGTGCATTATGTACCTACAAACCCCACCACCATGGCCGCCCCATCTCACATCAACCTTGGGTCAAACCTTCCCTTAATGGCATGTCTCAACTTTCCTGACTTGGTTTAGTTAACAAATGACCCTATCCTCCATCAAACATTTTGGCCTCCCATGCCAACCAAAATTCCCTCAGACATTCCCAAGTTTGAAGGGAAGGCAGGGGAGTGCCCCCAAAACCACATCATGACGTTTCATCTATGGTGCTCATCAAACAACATCGTATGTGATTCGATCAGGCTAAGACTATTCCAACGCACCCTCACAGGTGCTACAGCCAAGTGGTACATTGAGATACCACAAGCCAAGTACCCGAATTTCATCTCCCTGGCTTTCATGTTCCTACAATATTTCCAACTCCCTGTCAGATATGATGAAGGGGTGGAGATCTTGTTATCTTTTCACCATAATACTGTGAGCCACATAATCGACCACATCCATATGTGGTGACGACGCTGTAGTTTGTGTAAGATACAACTTGATGATAGGATCTTCCTGGATTGGTTCCTTAAAACCTTGCTCCCACCTATAGAAAAGGACGTCACGTCCGAACATCCCCAATCTGAAGAGGAGGCCATCTTGAAAGCCCAGCAGTTTGATCTGATCTATGCACAGTCTGGATACCTTTACACCGTCATTCCAGATGCTCCCCGTGCAGGCACCTCCTACCGGGATGCACCGTGTTGATCCCATGTTGCAGATGGCATCACATTAGAGGAAATTTGGGGTCTAAAATGGGCCTTATAAGAAAACATGCCAACAATAAGTTCTTGTGAGTTGGAATTCAAGAACCAATAGAATTCCAATAAAATGAGTCAACCATAATGGTTGAATTGACATATTTGTCATAAAAAAAAACTACTTTTTTTGTTTGTATTTTCGATATATCTCCCTGTGTTTTACTCAAATTTCGATCGGGAGAGCTCGTTGGATGTGGAATTGAATTCTTCATCCAATGAGTACCCACATTGCATACTTTTGATGGACCCCGCTACCCCAAAAACAAGAAATACCTGGAAAAATGTGATGATGACATCACCATCACATTTTTTCTGGTATTTCTTGTTTTTGGGGTAGCATCAAAAGTATATAGTGTGGGTACTCATTGGATGCATAATCAAATTCTATATCCAACGAGCTCTCCTGATCGAAATTTGAGTAAAAACACATGGAGATATGTCAAAAATACGAACACAAAATGTAGTTTTTTATTTTTTCCTCCAAAATTAATAAATATTATTTTATTATTTGAACTATTATTTTATTATTTTCCTTAGGAGGCCTATTTTAGACCTCAAAATTCCTCTAATTTAGGTTCTGTCTCTCACCAACCACCGAATCGTCTGACACCACTTGCAATACCACCACAACCAAGCAACACCCCTAGTGTTTCCTACCAAAACCAAACTCTAAACTATGCAAGAATGATTTCCTAGTTTAGAGCCACAACTTCTTATGCAAAACCTATGCCACCACAGCAAGCCCAGGCATTATCTTGGCCAACACAGCAATATGTGGGGAAAATACCCACATTTGTGGCACTGACACCCACCCAAGTCTACTATGCACCATTGGTGCAAGCCGTTCAAGCCCCTGCCCCTACTCCACCTGCTCCATTGGGGCAATTGTTTGCATAGAAAAACCATCCCAACTAGCCTACCCCCAATAACCAACAAGGGAAAGCCAGTAATAACCAACCCTGAAACCAAGGCAACAATCAACCGCAGGGAGGCGGTCAACAACCAAATCCTCCCAATAATGTTGCGGCAAATCGGCCAGCCCAAAATCCTCAATGACCGAACACACTGAGACACAATGCTCCGTTGTGAACAAACCAACTGTGCACACTATGCGAGGTCTATGGGCACTACACATTCGAGTGTCCCTTCATGGGTTGTGCTAAATAGACCATTAGAAACGAGGTTCAACATGCCACCAATACAACGGACCAAGCCCAACCCAACCCAACACCACAAGGACCTCCTCCTATGGTGATCTAGAACCCATTACCAGTCCAAGGATTGGTGGCAACTGCACCCCCTCCCTAAACCAATCCCAACACTTTGGGGGAACCTCCCATGGCAGAAACAGGTGTCCATCACTTGCTAGCTATGACAACTGAAGAGTTCAATCTACAAACCACACAAAATCAGTACGGAACCAACACTGAACCCGCTGACACATCAATGACATCTATGTCTAAAACGACCAATGCACCTCTTCAGTTACCCCCTTTCCCATGCACCCCCATACACTGGGTTGCCAACAACACCATGGCTAGAGCTGTTGTCAGCTACAACATTGTGGATGATTTGGCCCAAAATCCTACTGCCATGTTTTCTCTTGAGGTACTCAAAACTTGCCCAATGCAGCAGAAATCCTTACTATCTGCCCTTGGGGTTGTGGACCATTCGACATGGAGAATGGAGAACCATGGATGCCATCAACCATTTCCTTCCAAATCCCGATGTCTATCCAGAATTCGGTCATGCATCGGTGCATAGTGGATGAGGGGGCATCCACGTACGTTATGTCTACCCTAGTCTGGCAGAAGCTTGGATCCCCAATTTTGCAACCATCCTCCACAACTCTACGGGCTTATGATGACCATCCCACTAAATCCCAAGAAATCCTTGCCCATGTCCCCATCACATTAGCTAAGAAGATAGTACTGATTAACATAGAGGTTGTCAATGCCCAATTGGACTATAACCTTCTCCTTGGAAGAAGTTATATGTATGCCATGAGACCCGTAGCATCAACTGTCTTCCATCTCATGATGGTCCCCCATGAAGGGAAAATTGTAACGGTTGACCAACTAAATTATCACGATCTGTAAGGGCTAATGGAACCTACCAACATTATCCCTACGATAAACACCATTGATCCACAAGGGCTGACCACACCCGCCAATGCTATCCCTGTGGTCAACACCATGGTTGACAACATACTAGCCTCCCCATTGTTTAATCTGGGCCCTGGGTTATTTTTTTATACCACCATGATGGCTTCTTTCCCCTTAGTGTCACCACCACTTATACCAAATGATACTGTGAACTTGTGCATGCTCTCATCCAGCACCGCTGCACCCAAACAACAACCACAGCCGCAGCCCCAACCGCAACCAAAACACCATCTGCAGCTGCAACATCAATAGCATTTGCAACATAATCTACAACCACAACATTATGTGTAGCTACAACCATAAACTCATCCACACATAAAACCATCCGGGAGTTATCTGGGCTCCTCCCCAGTCCACACAATTCCCTTCCTCTTTCCCCAGCCTGGTGTCATGAGCAAGTCAACAATGGCCACCTTAAACTTACCCAACTTTACATTGGGAATTTGCATGTGGTATCTTGATCCACCGGCTCAACCACCAATGCCCTAGGTAGTCTTAACCCCTGTGCAACCCATTGCAGTCAAATCTCATCCTCCACCTGGCCTGCAAAAACCAACCATCTCACCCGCACCGCCCCACCCAAAAAGGGCTAGGGGCAAGAATGCGAAAGCTACCGCTGAACCTCGACAGATCCTGCCTTGTGCCATCTACAAAGAACAGGGCCATCCAACTCAAAACTGCCCTAAGATTCCTATAATTCAGGCACATTTGGATTCCATGGATACAATTGAAAACCTCCCCATGGTTGAACTTCCAAACACGCCAATAGTGAGAAACAAGTCATTGAGAACAAACCATGCTTGTGCCCTTTGCGGATTGTATGGACACTATTCTCACCACTGCTAAGACTTGTCTGAGTTTTGAATGGCTTTAGCTGACCTTCGACAACATTCCCTTGAATCTGAGATCACTTTGATTGAAGAAGTTCACCCCCCCACCTCCTTCTTTGGACACCATGTCCATTTAAATGATGTCCAATTCCATCGACCCTCTTGTCTCCACCACCAATGATGGTCCATCAGACCTGTCTCTTTGTTTCTTCTGTAATGATGAGGAGATACTTGAAGCCTTAACCTCCCCAAAATACCCATGGGATGACATGAACCATCACTCGTTCTTCCTCCCCGAAGAACTTGTGTCGCAGTCTGACCAATTTTCCATGGAAACCAAAAATTTCATTCATGGGAAGGTTGACTAGTTCAAAAACCCCATTCTGGCACAAGATTCCTTTGAAGAAGGGAACATGGCCAACATCTTGCCAACCATCAAAATCAACATCTCAACCAATCCCAAGGTCGTTGAAGAAATCATGCTGGGGGCATCCTGCTCCGTGGAGGAAGTCGCTACCTACAAAGTTCTCTTCCAAGAATTCCATGACATCTTTTCCTGGTATTACACTGAAATGTTCGGGTTGGATCCATCCATTGTGGAACACCACATCAACACATGGTTTGATGTGCCCCCCATATGCCAAAAGCAATGACCCATCCATCCTTCCAAAGCGGCCGCAGTCAAAGCCGAGGTAGAGAAGTTGCACACAGTCGGCTTCATTTACCCCATTGCGTACACCACTTGGGTTTCTAATCCTGTTCCCATGAATAAAAAATAGGGTACGATATGCATTTACACATACTTCCATGATCTAAATGGGGCATGTCCCAAAGACAACTTCCCAGCACCCTTCATCGATCAGATTATCGATGCATGCCCTGGACATGAGGTCTTTTCCTTCGTGGATGACTTTTTCGGATATAACCAAATCTAGATCTGGAAAGAAGACCATTATAAGACTACATTCACAACTCCATGGGGCACATTCGCATACCTAGTAATTCCCTTTGGTCTGAAAAATGCTGGAGCAACCTTCCAGCGTGCCATGACATATTGTTTCCATGATCTAATCCATATCATATTGGTCTACCTGGACGATCTTACCGCTCGATCACCAAAATGAGCGCAACATATGGACGACTTGCGGCAAGTCTTTTTACATTGTTGCAAGAACAAAATTCACCTGAATCCCCTAAAGTGAGTTTCTTGTGTCCCAGCAGGTCATCTACTCGGGTTCATCGTATCCCACAAAGGGATAACGGTAGACCCCCTCAAAGTTCAGGCTATCATTGATCTTCCTTCACCAAAAACATGGCACCAATTATAGATCCTCCAAGGCAAGACCAAATTTTGTACTAGAGTATGCAACAAAAGCCCACAAATTCATCCGCATACTTTGCACAAAAATTCCCTTTGTTTGGGATCAGCAAGCACAAGAATCGTTTGTTGCACTCAAGTAAGCCCTGGATTCTGCACCATTACTCTCAGCACCAGACTTCACTTGAGACTTCATTCTCTCTATGTCAGCTTTAGACAATGCCATTGCTGGAGTCTTGGTCCAAGAAGATGATGCCCTCCATGAGCACATGATTTATTACATCAGTTAGAAGCTGACAGGCCCCCCACTACGATATTCACCCGAGGAAAAATTGGCCCTTGTCATTGTCTTCTCGGCTCAGAAGTTGAACCACTACATCATTGCAAACCATACATGTGTAGTCGCTGATTCAAACCCAATGCGGTACCTCTTAAGCCATCACCTTCTACAAGGTCACGCGGCTAAGTGGGTAGTCATCCTCTAAGAATTTGACTTAGAATTTGTTTCCCCAAAGAGCACAAAGGCACTTGCACTAGCCGCGCTCATAGAGTGCCAAATCCTGTCCCTCCGCATCATGGTAGAACTCCTCCTTGATACTTCTCCTTTAGAAGAACGACTACTCCAACTTGAGCAAACCATAGAATACCATCGAGCTACCCTCCAAGCCATCGAAGCAGTGAAAACATGGTCAAAGGCCCACTATGACTCCCATGTCTAGCCTCGCACCTTTAGCGAAGGTGATATGGTTCTAGTCTACGACCAACCCAATGATAAGTTGGGAAAAGGAAAGTTTGAGTCAATGTGGTATGGCCCATATGTCATCCACCGTTGCCTTGAAAAATGGGCATACACCCTTATTGACTCTGATGGACAACTATTGGAGAATCCCTGCAATGGGCTCTACCTTAAGAGATTCTACGCTTAACATCACCAACGAGTCACTTGATTTTAATTTTTTGTTTTTCAATGTTGTTTCACCTCAAGTCAGGGGAAACATCATTAGCTACTGATCCAAAGGCACCCAGATCTTGTTCGAGACACTTCTCACACCTTTGGACTCAATTTTCTGCCCTCTATCTCCTTATGAGACCATTGTCTCATGTTTAACAAACAAATTTTAGGACTGCTTCCTGGAAGTTACCTCAATTTACAAGCCACATCATGGTGATACAAGTGTCTTTGGACTTGTACTTGCATCACACTTTCCCACCACTAATCATGTGGATTCTCGGGCCACCACCTGTAAGGAACATCATTTTTATTTTTTAACCTATAAGCTGTCTACTCCGTCCACCACACGTTATGCAGATCTTCGGACCACCGTATGAAAGATAGATCGTTTCCTTTGCATGTATTTGGCATATAACTACCTCCGGACTTGCACTCACATCACATGTAGTCAAGTCTTCCCACCACAACTCACACACAACTCTCTTGACCTTTGTTCGAGAGCCACCTCGGTTTGCGTGCCTCTGCTGCACTAGCTCGCATGCCTCTATCGTGATCTATCCCATGCATGTATTGGTATGTCTAAGAGCCATATTCTCAATCCATACTGCATGGATGACCATACTAGAGTTTCTTTTAAGCTCTTTTCTGACTCCTAAAAGAATGAAAAGATTGCTGAGTGCAACTGCTTCCTCTCCCACTCGTTAAAGTATAGGAAAGGGTGTCTACATCATCTCATTTATCTCCTTTTGTGGACTATGTAGACCATCAAATGAAAAGGACCACCTTGGCACATTCAAGCCAAGATCATTCCTCTCTGCATACTTTTATGCTTTCTTGGGCAGAGGGGCCGAACTTTACGAAAAATATCACCATGGGTTGTCGTTGAGCTCTTTTCCATCCTTCTCATCAAGAAAATATTGTCGAGCAAACTTGGTTTTGTTCATGCTCATAAAAGTATCTGAATGATCGTCCAATTAGTATAGGTTTAACCTTTTTCGACCTGATTGGACTACCAACGGTAAAGAAGTCTCTCATCCCCTATAGGATGGGCGAGCTCTCCTATGTATACTTTTATCCTTTTTTGGGAACATGAGACTACCAAGGAAAAAGAGCCCCCACTGGAGTCTTCTACATGCTTTCAGAATCTCTAAAATTGAAAGCACCAACGAGCATTTACTTTCTTGGGCTCGCCAAAAATCCACGAGATCGTACCACAACAGTGTCTCTAGACACCACCCCACAGATAACAGTTTGGTAGCATTCCCACTTTGGGTTGCCTTTGTTCAGAGTACTCTACAATATGTCTTCCTTGGATCCTATCAAAATAAAAAGTGTCTACCTCCCCCAAGTATTTCCTATCTACAGTTACATTCCCGGTATTACAACTATGATCCATTTCCCATAAGTCAGTTTTATTTGCTACCTGGTCTGCCCTGCTGTCATACTCTGAAAAAAGGAAGTTTGATTCCACCACACTCCCTATACCCCTGTTCAACTCCTCCCCCCCCCCATTTAGTGGGTCAGTCCTTAGATTGTCTCATATCTTTCGGTTATCTCCCTCGCGCTTTTGGTCAAGAAAACATCATTGCCTTGACTAGGGGCAGGTCTCCCTCTGTCGACGACAACACACATATTCCAGAGGATAGACCTAGAGGTCTCTGTATCCTAGTTTCATTAACCTCATTGATAAGTTCCTTGTACCACTTGAGAGGATTCCTTAGTGCCTCTCGGGATGGTTGTTTCTCACGTGCTTGACTCCAACTACATCATTGCACCGTTGAGATTCATACAGGGTATTGGTTCGTGTAGTATTTGGTCGAAGCCCCTGGATGTCACTTGACTCTAGCACATTGATGAGTCTATTTGAGGGACCTAATAGGTTTATGTCCCTTGTGATTTTTGGTTTGTGTTGGAGACAGTGTTCAAAAGCCCCAACAGTGCTTCTATATATAGATTTATGATTGATGCAACATACTTGTACCATAGAGACTTTGAATCTCCATCAGTGAGTCCATATAGCTATGTACCATTCCAAATCAAGTAGGCCATCAGTCATGAAGATATAGAATTCCATGAGAATGCCATGGGTCCAATGTAGCAGTTCTTTAGATCAGTATTCTATTCAGCCTCTCATTGAGGCGACCACTATGTATAATCAATTGTACATGATCAGCTCTTGTATTATAGAGCATAGATCACATTATTCTTTTGACATTATTATGTGCATGGGGATGCCCGCCTCGTCCATATACATGTCACACATTATTTGTATCTCACCCATTGATGGGAACCATATTAATACAAAAACCAAAAGCCACCATGCCCTAGCCCCGGAAGCACCACCTCTCCGTAGAAAATCCTATGATGTCTGTCGGCCATACAATGAGCCCTCACTTGGCTCTACATGGCCTACACCACCCAAGGACACCCATGCAAGACCCTCATTTGACCCCATTTGACTCCCACACCCTCAAGAAGGCTTAAAAACATGAAAAAGGGCTTAAAAACCCCTAAAAAGAGCCTAAATAGCTCTCATAGGGGCTAAAGCCTCCAAAAAGGGGCTAAAACCCCTAAAAGGAGCCTAAAACCCTAAAAGGAGCTAAAGATTGAGCGAAAGGGGCTAAAAACCCAAAAAAGGGGCTGAAGCCCTAACCAGGGGCTTAGAACCCTAAAAAAGCTATAAATAGAGGGGTGGGGGCCAGTCTCAAAAAATTCCTCCCTTGCATACTATTATGATGCTTGAGTGAATGCCTTGAGACCATTTTCATCTCAAGCCACCCACACTTCCTCTCATCCATATTCCCTTTGAGCCATTGCTCCCCAAATTCCAAGAGATAGGTGCTTCTCCAAGCTAGGGCATGGTGGCCCATTTCCACCAAGAGGTATAAGCTTTGTTTAATGTCATTTTTATTTCTAGTTTTTCTAACTTAGTTTGCTTGTAGGTTTATTTTATGTTGTAACAGGTTGTATGCAGGTTTCTGGAGTCTAACCTTGTATGCAGGGTTTCCATTTCTTTCTTATCTGTTCTCTTTGCTTCAGTTTTGCTTCATTTTTCTTGCATTACCATCAGGAACCCTACCCTTCCGTCCTATAGACAGAAGGTAGCCATTCCTACCCTGTAGTAAGGGAGAAATCCCTGCTACAATACCGATATGTCCTCTATTTTTGGCTCTTCTTTGTCAACGATGATTCTTCAGCCTTCCATTTTGTAGGTTGGTAGATACATTCTAGTCATTTATCCCGCTAACCATGTTCTTTAAAGGTTGTCTTGACATTTCTTTTTAGCAAGTGAGCCTAGTTTTTTCCACCAAGATTCCCTTATTCAAGTAACTTCTGTTGGTTCTTGATAAACAATTGGAAAAAAGTATTAAAGATAAAATCCTTACCATCTTTCTTGTCCAACATCCAGTAAACCCAAAAGGTGGAACATAGGACATCGTATGGTGTCTTCAAATTCAATAGAACTAGCTCGAAGAGATGTCCATCCTTCTTTGGAAAATCCTTGTCACATTCACCCAATTTCAGTTGGAGTTGTTTGATACGACCTAAATAGTCCTCAATTCGATCAAGGGAAATAGGTTATAGAGAGATCAACTCTTTCCCTATCTGCATTAATTCACCTTCATTTATCTTATTGAACATAGTCTTTAGCTTCGTTCAGATGACATGATGACAGTAAATCCTGCTTGTATGGAAGCGAATATCCCTTGAAATGTAGGTCGTGATAACTCCCACATCTTTGTCCTTCTTAGCATTGTTGGAAAACTTACGATCTGTCAAATAATCAATAACAATCTTCATAAAGTGTCATAGTCCTTTTCTCTTCAAAAAGGTCTCCATTTTTGTTGCCTAGATAACATAATTATGTCCATTTAGAATAATAGGTTCTATCTTGGAAGCCATCCTTCTGATCTAATATATATGCTCAAAATTTGGGTAGAGGTATAAGTCGACAAATATTCCACCTAGAGTGAATCAACTCTAGATCCAACGTGGATCCGACTCATCATGATTTGTAGAAAATAGGGCTAGTTCAAAACCAACCGCTTTGATACCATGTTGGGAAACCTCTTAGCTTGTACTATAGAACATAATGAAAATAAAATAAGGAAATGATATTCTAAGAATAAATGTGGTGTCTAAAGACATCATTGAATGACTTAAGCACAACACATCATGACTGTTATCAACCCAAATGGCACTTCTCCGTCTGAGTGCCGACAATTTCTATGTTGGTGCACAAAAGGATATTTATGGATTGAAGGTTGCCTAAAACACTATAGATGGGCATGTTATGAAATACATTCATTATCCATCCAGCTTGCCATTTTTACCTTTTAATATGTCAATTTCTATACATGCCTTTTCCTATATGAAACCCGCGTAAATACGTGACTTTTCCTACAACATGTAGCGTACTGTACCCGAGTATTTGTCATTGTAACCCGCGTATAGATCTGTACGTGGTTTTCCCTTAGAGCAACTCGCGTGTCATACGTAGGTTGCCAGTATCAATACTTGTGTATGCTTTCCTTTGACATTAAAAATAATAAATCGCGATTATTTGAGATTTGTTAAGCCCTTAACTATAACCATCTTAACTGTCTCAACCTCCTCAACCCTCGAAATTGCCTTATTTCACTAAGTATAAATAAATGCCTTGGGGAGGATATTAATCAATCATATTTGGAGAGAAAAGTTATGCTGGTGGTATCTATTCAGAAGTCTTTGGAGCAGCAGAACTCAGAATCCTTTGGTTGCAGAGGAGTCCTTGTTTCAGGCGGTTGGTTGTAACCTTAACTCATTCTCTATTGTTAATAAAGAGAATCCTTATTCCAAATGTGTTTTGAATGTCTTTCATGTATCATGGTTTGATGAATATTTATGATTAATCACTCTATATACTGTTTATCTAACCTGTCCTATATATATGTATAAGCTTGCACTTGGAGGATTTTCTCTTTACAGGTGAAGGAGAAACATCCATGAAAGCTTTGGAGGAGAAGCAGAGCGAGAGAAGACAAAGCTAGGATCAACCGTCATGAATCGGGTGAGTCTATCCTATCTTCTTGTTTCCTTTCTATAATTTAAATTTGATTGCCTGCAAGTGTTAAGAGTATGTTGGTAACCCCAGACCTTCAGTTATAAGGTGTTTATTCCTGTACAACAGAACTGGCGACTCCGCTGGGGAGCCCAGACTGGTGTATGTTATTTCTATTACCTTTGACTAGTCTTTGCCTTGAGTTTGTGTGTGTTATTTTATCTTGGTTCATGTTTACCATAGTGTTTGAAGGCCTTGTGTATTTTCGTTCTTTTTGAGAAAATTTTGTACCTGTATGCAGGTTTCTCTCATACACAGTCGTGTACAGAGGCCTGTGTATGCGGGTTGCTCTCTAGGATAGTTGCGTACAGTACGCGAGTTGCCCTTATACACAGTCGTGTACAAGCCTTGAAATATGGATTTTTGGGCTGGGGTTTGCTTGTCCCTATCCTTTTGTGATTCCTGTTTGTTAGTTGGACCTCCTTATAAACATTGTGTTGTTAGTCTGATGACCTTGGTGGCCAGACCTTGTGCTTTCTTGTAAAGCCCTTGAGTTTCTTTTGTTCGGATTGTCTTCTGTTTGCATTTTGAAGTAGGTTGGCCTGTTTGGGTTATAGGTTGAAGTGTTTTTGTTCGAATCAGTGATCAGGGTTTTGGGAAATGTTTTTTCTAGTCTATATTTAGATAGTGATTGGTTTTTCACTTACCTTCGTGAGTTTTCAGTGATTTCTCGTCATTGTACCCGCCCAAGATAGGGTTCTCGGTCTTCCCTTGTGGGTTGATTGTTGGTTTTATTAATCTGTTTACTTCAGTTTGCTTGTTTTATACAGTTGATTTGATCCAAATATACTCAAGTTTAGTGCATTTTAGGTGCAAGGTAGTGTTTGAGCATTTTAAAAAGTGAAAAGAAAAACATTTTTAAGCTTTTTGCATTTGGTTTTGCATAAGTAGTTTTCATTTCAGTTTTAAAATATAATCTCAAAACTACAAAAAATATAGTCTTAGTTTCTCTTTATCATTGCATTTTTTCATCAATTTATATTTGCAAAAAGAAAAAGAAGTTTGCTTTAGTAGTGGTAATTTTCTTTGAAAAAAAATACACCTTTACTTTTTTATTTCTTATCGAGTCAAAAACACCACAGTTCATCACTCCATTTCCTTCTGAGTAAGAAATAGCCCTTTAAAATGAATGCAATAATTAAAATATATTAGTAATTTTTATTTTTTAGGGGCCATTCACCTACTGGCTTAGGCTAGACTTGTGGGATAGGAAGTGTAAACTTCCCATAAGTTTTAAAATTTAGACGTAGTGGACCATTCGATAGGTAAATCCTTGTCTTTATCAATTGTATCTGGGAAGCTCCTCTCAAAAGGGAGTCAAGCACGAGGCCGCGTGGAGGCATTGGACTGAGGAGATAACCCTCAGGTTCCTTGTCAAAATGTAAATCAGGACTTTTATGCATCTGGGGTTTCTGTCCTAGACAGAGTTTCAGGCTCAACTACCCTACCCATGTGTACGAGTCAGGCTTGCGAATATCCCCCCAGACTGTTGGTATATCTAAGGTAGCCTTTAGTCTCTTGACATTTAGGGTTCATACCTAGGTAAACCGGAAGGCTATTTCTGGTTCACCTTGGATGGGCTTGGAAGGTAACCCTTGTTGTAAGTGTAGGAGGGCGGTGGGTGATTCCTCCACTTGTGCCTAAGAACCACTTCAAGGACACCAAGTAATCGTTCCTCAACTTTCTTTGGGAAAGCATATCTTTCACCCTTGTTGACTGTTTAAGGCTTTAGGAAATTTTGTAGTGTTTGCTCTATGGTTTTGTCTATGTTTAGTTGGATTTAGGGTGTGATTTTTTAAATTTTCAATCGTGGAGGACCAACCTATAAGAAGGTCAAGAAGGTTGCAAAACCTTCCTCCTCTCATCACATTGGAACCTCCACCTCCACCCCAAAGGTAGAGATTGGACACGGATGGTTCATTTGAATCGGTAGGAGTAAGTGAAGTTCCAGGTGAACCATCACTTATAGCTAACTGTCTTGATTTTGATACAGTTGAGATAGAAGAATTGCAGACTAACAAGTTTGCGAAGAATTTTAACACACCCTTGACTGATTTAAACGATCCTATGATTGTCCAGGTTAGACCTTTTGATTCACTTGTTTTAGGTGTCCTTGTGGGTAGGATTATGTCTACTGCGGGAGAAAGTTCTTTTGTGTTCACCTCAGCCATTCTGGCTGAAGGGGTACTACCTCCCCCGGTAAGTGCCCCTACATCTAGCATACCTTCTACACCTTTGACTCTAGCGAGCCGGGTGGTCCAACTGCTGGTTCACTCAAACCTAGCAGGTGCTTCTAGTGACATGGTTACTGGGATTCCTAGTATACCTACTGTTCCTTCCTCCTTCACATACACTACCTAGAGTGGTTGGGTAGGATCCTTGGCTTTCATCCTAGGATTTCCTTGGAATGGGGGGCACATTCCCTCATCCACTCCATACATAGGCCCATCACCTTCTTACGTAGGAGTGCAGTTTGGAAACAATACCTCTTATGGGAAAAGTTTTCAAACTCCGGTCTTGGCCCCGTTTACGAGCTCTCCCTTTTCGTTGTTTAGCAGAGGGATACCTGCTCCTATTTTTCAGACCCCAGTTTTGATTGGGATGGACTGAACTTATTATACTGCACCTCCCACTCACAATCCTGTTGCTTACAGATGGAATCCATTTCAAAGTATTCCATCCACTTCGCAACTGGTGGCAGGGGGCAACCCCACCTTTACTTATGGGCAGGTCCCTCTAATCCCCAGATTGGCACTTTTAGTGCCCCGGTCCAACCCAAGCTTCTGTTCTTGGCAACATTAAACTTTCTATATTTTTCTAAGTTGATGAATGAATCGGTGAGGCATGACCCCTCGTGGCCACCTGTTCCCATCAAATTGCCGTCGGACATCCCTAAATTCGAGGGCAAAGTTGGTGAAGATCCTGGGGCTCATGCGACCACATTTCATTTATGGTGTTCTTCAAATTCACTGAATGAAGATTCAGTTAGGTTGAGGTTTTTCTAGAGAACCTTAACAAGTACCACAGAAAAATTATACATAGAGTTACCTTCTGCTGCTTTCAGTAGTTTCCGGGACTTGGCTAGTGCATTCCTTAGCCACTTTCAGCTTCCGATCCGATATGATTTCGGAATGGACTTGTTATCTACCTTTAGGGAGAACAAGGCTACCCACATCTTGGATCACATCCAAGAGTGGAGGAGGCGAAAGAGCCTTATAAAAGCCACCATCCCTCCCGAGTTCTTACTAGAGTGGTTCCTTAAATCCCTGTTGCCCTACATATCTAAGGACGTATCCACCGTAGGAGTGATGAATGAAGAAGAAGACATTCTTAGGGCCCAGCAATTGGATTTGATTTATTCACAATCTGGGATCTTGTATGAGATTATCCCTAAGGAACCGAGGCCTACCCACGATGCAGAGAAGCCTAAGCTTGGACCCCATGCTGATGGTGTGGTTGGGTCCATAAACTCTCCCACCGTAGAGTCTTTGGCTAAACAAATTCATTAGTTGTCCATCAAGCAGTCTACAATGGAGGTAGCAAAGGCTGCCCCCTCCCCCTAGAGTGAAAATGTTTTTACACAGACCTCTCAGAAGGGAAATCAGGAGCCTGGTGGGAAGAAAAAGAGAGGAAAGAAAGGAGAGGGAAACCAAAACAAGCAGAAACCCACGAATAGTGCTGATGGGGGAAAGAAATAAAAGAAGAAGGTTAAATTCCTGTGTAAGTTGTGCCATGAGGATCACCTTACTCACCTTTGTCCCCTTATGGAACAAGCCCAGAAGCTACTTAAAGCTCAACAACTGGCTGTCCTGAATGATCCTTTTCCCCAAGGGTATAACTCTACTTTAGCTTCTAATGTAGCAAGGGGCACTCAAAATGCCCCTGACCCAAACTATATCAACATGGTTCGATCTTTGACTTTGTTACAGACTAGGAATAAAAACTACGAGAAAGAGACTTCTGAGAAGGGTAAGGCTATAGGTGAAACTTCTAACCCTCTCACGATCGAGAAGCCTACTGAAACTATGCCAAAGATACTGAAAGGTGTCTTCAAGAAGACCTTGCATAACACTAATGCTAGGGCTTCTTCAAACTACTTTGTGGTTGAAGATCTAGCCCAAACCTCGTGTGCAATGTTAGCTTTAGAGGTGTTACAAAGCTGTCCCGCTCAGTGGGATGCCCTCTTAGCAGCTCTAGGCAGCATGGACTCATCGAGTCTCATGGTGAAATTTCATTTGTCTGATTTTAAAATTCACCTACCTTACCATGTATCCTTATCAATAGATGTCATCCATGGTGGAAAGACCATTGTATGGGCAGTTGTTGATGAGGGTGCTTCTACATGCATTATGTCCTTGTCCTATTGGAAAGCTCTCAGATCCCCAGAGCTGGTCCCGTCAAACACTCTACTTACTGCTTTCGATGGAAGGTCATTCCATCCGAATGGTATCCTACCGACTTTTGAAATTAAGCTGGTAGGGAAAGCAGTTTCTGTTGAGGTGGAAGTGATTGATGCACCTTTGGACTATAATTTTCTCTTGGGAAGGACTTATGCCATGTCTGCTATTGCGTCGGTCATCTTTCATGTAGTGGTTTTTCCACATGAAGGAAAGTTGGTTACTATTGACCAACTTGATTTTACTCAAAAAGGCTGTTTAGAGTCTAATGAGTTCGCTGTGCCATTGGTTGATCAGGTCAAACCTGTTGCACAGAGCTTGGGGGATGGAATGTATGCATCACTAATGGGCACATTTGATCTTCTAGCCCCGATTAACTATATTGGTTCTACTAGTGTGGGGAAGTCAATAGCCACGGTTGTTGATAGGACTGATCCTTGGGTTCTCCCTTCCCCCCATGAACCGAAATTTCCCTTATCAATAGTGGAAGTAGCTTACCAAGTTGTCACTCAAACCACTATTGAACCCATTCTGGATCCTCTCATAGTCTCGGAGGACCTGGAAGAAGTCTATTTCCCTGCATGGGCGAAAAAATCTTCGCACTCTACAAACTGTTTAGATATGGTTTTACCTTCTAATGAAGCCATTTTGGAAGCCATGAGTGGACGTGGTAAGATCTGTGAAGATCTTCACCATCGATCCTATTTTCTTCCAGAACTAAGTAGAATAGAAAATCAAGAGTTTCATATGATACTGTCATATGATGTTGATACACCCATCAATCCCTTACCTAGGGAAGGAATGTTTGCTGAGGGGAATATGGAAAATATTTCTGCTACTATACCTATCAACATATCTGTAAAACCTGATGTCGTGGAAAACATATATATAGGTGCAAACTACTCTCCTGAAGAGATTGCTATGTATATTGCCTTGTTTAAGGAATTCCACGATGTCTTTGCCTGGTCATATGAGGAGATGCCAGGAATTGATCCATCGATTGTTGAACACAAAATCCAAACATACCCTGATGCCAAACCTGTTCGACAAAAATTAAGACCTATTAACTCGCGTAAAGCGGCGACTGTGAAGGATGAAGTTGAAAAACTATTTAAGGTTGGTTTTATTTATCCCATAGCTTTGACATAATGGGTATCCAATCATGTTCTAGTTGATAAGAAGCAAGGGACCATACGTGTCTGTACTGACTTCAGAGATTTGAATAAAGCCTGTATTAAGGACAACTATCCCATGCCATTTATAGACTAGATTATAGATGATTGTGCTGGAAGTGAAGTGTTCTCGTTTATGGATGGTTTATTCGGATACAATCAAATTCAAATTAAACCGGAAGACCAACATAAAACTACTTTCATTTGTCCTTGGGGTGCCTTCGTGTACAAAAAAATTCCCTTTGGATTGAAAAATGCTGAGGCAAACTTTCAACGGGCTATGAACTTTTCCTTCCATGATATCAAAGCCATTGTCGAACCTTACCTCGATGATTTGCCTGCACATTCTCGTAAGAGGATTCAACATCCAGATCACTTACGGTTGATATTTGAGAGATGCATATACTATAAGATCTGCTTGAATCGCCACAAGTGCATATTCTGTGTCGAGTCAGGAAGATTGCTCAGGTTCATTTTCTCTAATAGAGGCATCCAGGTGGATCCATTAAAAGTAGAGGCCTTTGTAAATCTTCCTCCTCCTCGTTCTATCAGGCAACTTCGAAGCCTTTAAGGGAAGTCTAATTTTCTTTGACATTTTATTGTTAACTATGCCAAGATTACCAAGGGTTTCATGTGCCTGCTTAAACAGGACACCCCATTTGTATGGGATGAAACTGTACAACTTGCTTTCGAGGCATTGAAAAAAGCTTTGTTGTCGGCACCCTTACTGCATCCACCAGATTATTCTAGGGATTTTATATTGTATCTGGCTGTGTCCAAGTTGACCATTGGGGTAGTACTGGTCTAGGAGGACGATAAGCTCATAGAGAATGTCGTTTAATATCTTAGCCGTGCTTTGGCCGGACCTGAACTCAGGTACTCCCACATTGAGAAATTTTCCCTAGTAGCTGTCTATGCTGTTCAGAGGTTACATCACTACATTTTATTGAGGACCACAACAGTAGTGGCGGATGTGAATCCTTTTCAATATGTTTTGTCTTGATGGATTGTTGGGGGAAAATTCAACAAATGGATAGTCATTCTCCTAGAGTTTGACTTGGATTTTCAGTCCGCTAAGTCTAAAATGTCCTTAGTTTTTGCTGAGCTTATAGCAGAATTTCCTACTAAAGAAGATGTAGCTGTTGAAGATGACTCATTCCCAGATGAGAATATCATCTTGATATCCACCTCTGATCCTTGGTATGAGGATATTCTTATATATCTATAGAATTTGAAGTATCTTGCAGCTTCCTCACGGGAGGAACGAAGTAAATTATGCCTTCATGCTAAGAACTACCTCATCATAGGAGATACATTATATCGAAGAGGGGTAGATTCCATTTTGCATCGATGTCTTACCCATGAGGAAGTAGAGATTGTCCTGAATGATTTCCATAGTGGAGCGTGTGGGGCTCATTTATTTTGGTTAGCAACGGCCCAGAAGATACTACGTGCCGATTATTTCTGGCCCACGATGTTCAAAGATTGTGTGGAAGTGGTGAAGCACTGTCATCCTTGTCAGATTTATACCAGGAAAATGCGGTCACATCCCGCTCCATTGTTTCCCATTGTCTCAGTATGCCCCTTCATGAAATGGGGGATTGATTACATGACATGCAACCCAGCCTCAGCTGGGGGGCATAAATATATTATTGTCACTGTTGACTATTTTACGAAATGGGCAGAGGAAATGCCTAATTTTAAAGTCAACGGGGAAACAACAGCTTTCTTCGTATTCAATCAGGATATAGCATGGTTTGGTATACCCAAAGTGATTGTCAATGACCATGGTAGTCATTTTCAAAATAGTATGATGACGAAACTGACCACTATGCTTGGATTCAGACAAGATCATTCATCTTCATACTATCCACAAGCAAACGGTCAGGTTGAGGCTGTAAACAAGACTTTGAAGACTATCCTCAAATGTACAATTGATGCAGCCCATTCTAATTGGCACATCATGCTATATCCTGCTCCTTGGGCATACCAAACTAATATAAAAACTGCTACGGGTTTCTCCCCCTTCCAACTCATCCATGGAGTGGAAGCAGTTACCCCGATTGAGTGTGAAATCCTGTCTTTAAAAATAGCTATTCATGTGTTACCCAATATGACAGAGCTTGAAGAACATCTGGTACATTTAGAACACCTTGATGAACAACGTAGAGATGCGCTGACTACTAATAAAGCTCACAAGAATAGGGCCAAAACTCAATATGATAAGTCGATCAAACCTTGGATTTTCTCTGAGGGGGAACTTGTTTTGCTTTGGGACCAAGAAAAAGAACCCTTAGGGGTAGGAAAATTCAAGGCCATGTGGTTAGGGCCTTATGTTGTGTCGAAGGTCTTAAAGAAGGGCACATATGAGTTAATCGATTTTGATTGGAACAAGCTGCCTGAGCCTAGAAATGGGCTCTACCTAAAAATGTACTATGTTTAGGCTTAGCGCTTTTTCTTGTATTTTATTGTATGTATTTTTATGTACATTAGTTTGTCAATTTTTGTTTTCTATACCATCTGCTGGTTGTTGTATATGTCTTCTGAGAGGTATCTAGGTTTCACCGATGGCACCAGCCACCACACTTGTAATCTAGATTCAGCAACATGGGTCATTTACTCTCCCTCAGGACAGCTAGTCTCCTCAGGAGGTGCTTGCTTAGGTCCTGCTTCTAATAATGTTGCTGAATATAGGGCTGTAATTGAGCTTCTATGGGATGCTTTGTCACATGGTATCACCCAGCTTGAAGTCCGTCTAGACTCTCAACTGGTGGTTTCCTAGCTCAATCGAGCTTATCAGGTGTGAAGCCCTATTCTACTACGTCAGTTCATGCAAATTAGGTTATTGGAAAGAAAATTTGAATTTATTATATTCAATCACATTCCAAGAAATTAGAATTCATTGAATGATGCATATGCTAATTACATTTTAGATTGGCATCTAACACACATTTCATAAAAATATACAGCATGCACATAAAAACACTTGTAAATAAACTGACAACAATATATATATATATATATATATATATATATATATATATATATATGTAAGTATTTGTCCATAGATAGGTCGAGTCTGATCCTCAGATCTAGTCATAACTGTATAATATACAAAAAATATACAAAATGTGGATCACAGTCCATCAAACTGTCCTATATTTAAACAAGACCACCCTGGTCGCTTGGACCACCTTGGTCCCCATGGTCTCTCTGTACTATGGCTTCCTCAGCCTCTTCGGCTTCGGTAGCCTCCACAACATATATGTACACAAGAACTTCTCTGGCCACCCACCTCAAAAGGCATAACTAGACAGGTGGAACTCCAACCACAAAATCCTGCATGACGGCCGGGATATGCTCTATCCGCAAAGTGGGAACTCTTTAGGTAAGACTGGCCATCTTCCCCTCCAGAACCCTAATAAGCCCTGGGTCTTCTCCTACAATAGGATGAACAAACATACGTGGATGCCCCTCAGGGAGGACCGGTCCAATATCTGCATTTTGACATATTTATAGGATCATGACTTGTATACATATGTATATATCTATCATTTTAAAATTCATAAAATTTTGAAAATTAAAAAATTACCTAGCTCTCCCCATGCTCCTCTTGGAGGGAGGACAAGGTCTGGATCACCTCGAAAATCCATTCTGGCATACGAAAACTGTTCTAGTGCTGGTAGCTTCCGCTCCCACTAGATGTAGAAGTCATCATCGTACACACTCTACACTGAGTCTCCTCCTCCTTGACAAAGGAAGATGTCTCCCCATCTGCTCAGCCTTAGCTGACATGGAGATCAGACTGGTAGGGGTATGTCAGGGCTCAACCTTGATACTCTCTCTCAAAGAAGGCAACCAATATGCTAGAATACCTAAAGTTGTTCTACCTTCCTCTCTTGCAATCAGAGAGTTGTTTCCTCAAAATTGGGACAACTCCTAAACACCAATCATATAGGGCACCCTACGTACAATCCATTGCCAATCTCATTTGGTTCTGTGTAGCTAGATGTAATGAAGAGGATCCTACAATCCTCACGATGGTGCTCGTTAGAACCTGTAGTGTGAAATCACGGATATGTGCAATAGGGATACAACTCCCTCTCTTCTGGATACCTGGTGTGCAGTACACATCAATGTGGGTACTTGGTGTGCAGTACACATCAATGTAGTTGACCGGGACACAACTCCCTCTCTTCTGGGTACCTGGTGCCCTCTAAGTTGACTGGTGCTCTCTAAGTTGACCGATGCTCCTCATTGTGACAGGATGAAAATAAAATATATGTCCTCGGAAGTAATTTCCAAAGTTTCCCCTTGTAGGTCAAACATCCCTAAATCATGATCCCAATAGTTTATCATGAAATCCAATAAATGGACATTGGCCCGCATGGGTGATGTGCAAAAGAATTTTAATAACCCACTTGTTCGTAAAGCACGTACGGTGGGCGCACTTTGGAGCGCTTCTTGGTCCATATTTTCATGCTCCTGTTCCCTCCATTCCAACACCATCTTCACACCTAGAAAAACAAGTATTATGATTCATCAATTTCATATAAAATTTAAAATTTTTTACCTTAATTTAGCTTTTTATCCTTCACATAGTACATGTGACTGTCTAGTTAGACATGTCGCATATTGTACGCGACTGTCTCTAAGGGCAGCCCACGTACAGAATGTGTGTACACGAGTGTCCACACTGTGAAACCGCGTACATGCCGTGACATGCTTTAGGATGATTAAAACAATGAAATTGAGACTCAAATTTGAAAATCGCTAGGATCAAATTGACGAGATCAGGGTGTAGGCTTACCTGCAACTTGCAGAATTGGATTTCGTCCACTAGATTGTCCACAATGATCGAATGAAGGTAGAGGTAAAAACTTGCTTCTTATGGCTAAAAATCAAAATGGCGAAGTTTGTTTTAATTTTTGAACTATTTATAAAAATTTTATTTCTAAAAGTAGGTTTTTTCCTATAGTTTGAAATGTATTCAACTAATACCATATCTCTTTTTTCCTTGTAACAGGTTTTTTTCATCTTTAAAAAGTGTTTTTTGCTCCTATAGGGTGGTTTTTGACATTTCCAATGCATTTTTGCATCTATAATTAATCCACGTTAACCTTAGCAATTAACATTTTTCCATGGACTATGGTATTTTAAACCATTAGTTCCTTGTCTTTACCATTGTTCTTCCATGGATATGACCTTCTTTTCATGAGTATCCTCCTTTAAAACCTATGTTTTCTTTTGATAGTCATGCAGCAGTTGTTTCAGGTATAGGGGTATCCTTTTAGCTATTTTTCACATCAAATAGAGCTTCTTTTTGAGTCTCTTTTTACAAGCTATCCCTTTATAGGAATCCCCGCCCTTATGGAGTTTCTTTAGGCCCAGGTCTGACTCCTTAAAATAGACTTGACTACCGAGTTAACTTGTCCATTCAAGCTTGTTAAGAATATGTGAATGGGCATTCGCATTGGTGGTAGGTTATCTCTTTCTCGGACCATGCGGAATAATATGAGAAAGGATCCCTCTCTTTTCTATTCAAATTGAGAAGAGTATTCTTAGGCATAGGTTTATCACTTTTCTGGACCTGAGGGACTAAATTTACAGAAAAGGAACTCCCGGTATGAGCTTAGTTTTCTCTTTTTTGTGCTCTGGACCTAAACATGAAAAAGATTCTGAGTGTACTTTGTGTCTTTGTCATGCTCGTTAAACACTAAAGAACAAAGCAATGAGTTTATTGTTGTAAGCCCCATTTCTCATACTCAAATGGATCTTTCTGAGTGATCTTGCTTTCCTTCACATTCGTAAAACTCAATCTATTCATGCTGTTCTGGAAGGAGCGTTGGGTAGGTGGTAATTTAACCTTTTTTGGACCTCCCTGACTAAGTACGAAAAAATGTTCACCTTTTCTTCTATGGAAGTTAAGAGAGTTCTTCTGTGGTATGTTTTATACTGTTCCAGCCTCAGGAGACTAAATTGGACAAAAAAGGACCCCCCTGGAGTCTTCTTTGGAGTTTTCAGACTCTCTAAATGTGAAAACACCAGTTGAGCATGTACTAGTTCGGGCTCATTAAATCCATAAATCAGTGACACTATCAAGCATTATTTTCTCTTCTCTTCAAGCTTGTTAAAAAATGAAGAGAGATCCGAGTTGACTTTCCTGGACTCGTTAAAATTTAATAGGGAAGGTAAGGAAGAAGTTTTCTCTTGTTTTTAGTTAGTGGTAGCATGTCATCCTTGAACATAGCACTCTCTATTTTTTCCGATACCCATGTCTCAGTGTTAACTTTTAGTTCAGCTATTAATTCAAGTTTAATAGTACTCCTCTTGTCTGTTATACCTAGGGAATCTGATAATGTCTCCTACATGATACATAAGTCTAGTTGTTCTATCTATAAAGTTAAAAGCTGCCTTGGGTCATCTCTGTGTTGTACCCACTGTTCAAGGACTCAACCCAATGTTTGATGTTTATCTTGATCCCATCATTGTT
The DNA here is from genome assembly GCA_001517045.1 of Pseudotsuga menziesii. NCBI lineage: Eukaryota > Viridiplantae > Streptophyta > Pinopsida > Pinales > Pinaceae > Pseudotsuga > Pseudotsuga menziesii. The sequence goes on along the minus strand of LPNX010771965.1, from coordinate 386,954 downwards.
ATATCTGTTATCTATTGTGTCTCCCTTCCTTTGCCCAGTTCTTAGTCACTCTTGTGATCCATTGGAGGATCTATTGCCTTCCTTATCATAGTATCGTTCCACTTCAGTACTTCTTGATGATGAAGACCTAGAGTTTTGACGATAGTACCTCAGGATTCACTTCTATCATTGGTGAATTCCTTTGCTTTAGTTGTTGATTATCAGCCTACATTTATTCACATGGCTTGGATTGTACTGGTTCTTTGGGATTGAAGACCTTAGTTCCTTACCTATGGACGAAGTTGCACAAGATTATGTTCCATTTATGTACACAGCTTCCAGTTTTTTGAAGACTCATCATTATTGTATATTGTGGCTTTGATCCACCTTTGTAATATACGTGGTCTTATACCTATATCATATGATGTACTCAAATATTGTAAAGGAGCTAGTGTTCTAGTATATTGAACATAGCATCCTCAGATATGACTTTGTATATGACATTATTATGTATTTTTTTCAAGTACTACCTCTACTCCAATGGATTTCTGAGTTCTCCAAAGATAAATATTATAATGTATTTCAGCCATCGCTTCCCTCTGATCTCACACATTAGGGGGAATTTGTTATCAACCCAAATGGCACTTCTCTGTCCGAGTGCTGACATTTTCTATGTTGGCACACAAAAGGAAATTTATGGATTGAAGGTTGCCTAAAACACTATAGATGGGCATGTTATGAAATACATTCATTATCCATCTAGCTTGCAATTTTTACCTTTTAATATGTCAATTATTGTATGCGCCTTTTCCTGTATGCAACCCACATACATACGCGACTTTTCCTATAGCATGACATGTACTGTACGCGAGTATTTGTCATTGCAACCTGCGTACAGATATGTACGTGGGTTTCCCTTAGAGCAAATCGCATGTCATACGTGGGTTTCCAGTATCAATACTCGTGTACGCTTTCCTTTGACATTAAAAATAATAAATCATGATTATTTGAGATTTGTTAAGCCCTTAACTATAACCATCTTAACGGTATCAGCCTCCTCAACCCTTGAAACTGCCTTATTTCACTAAGTATAAATAAAGGCATTGGGGAGGATATTAATCAATCATACTTGGAGAGAAAAGTTATGCTGGTGGTATCTATTCAAAATTCTTTGGAGCAGCAGAACTCAGAATCCTTTGGTTGCAGAGGAGTCCTTGTTTCAGGCATTGGGTTGTAACCTTAACTCATTCACTATTGTTAATAAAGAGAATCGTTATTCCAAATGTGTTTTGAATATCTTTCATGTATCATGATTTGATGAATATTTATGATTAAGCACTCTATATACTGTTTCTCTAACCTATCCTATATACATGTATAAGCTTGCACTTGGAGGATTTGCTCTTTACAGGTGAAGGAGAAACATCCATGAAAGCTTTGGAGGAGAAGCAGAGTGGGAGAAGACAAAGCTAGGATCAACTATCGTGAATCGGGTGAGTCTATCCTATCTTCTTGTTTCCTTTTTGTGCTTTAAAGTTGATTTCCTACAAGTTTTGAGAGTATGTTGGTAACCCCAGACCTTTGGTTATAAGGTTTTTATTCCTGTAATATAGAACTGGCGACTCCGCTGGGGAGCCCAGACTGGTGTATGTTATTTCTGTTACCCTTGACTAGTCTTTGCCTTGAGTTTGTGTGTGGTATTTTATCCTAGTTCATGCTTACCATAGTGTTTGAAGGCCTTGTGGATTTTCCTTCTTTTTGAGAAAATTTTGTACCTATACACAGGTTGCTCTCATACACATTCACATACAGAGGCCTGTGTATGTAGGTTGCTCTCTAGGATAGTCGCATACAGTACGCGAGTTGCGCTTATATACAGTCCCGTACAAGCCTTGAAATAGGGATTTTTGGGCTAGGGTTTGCTTGTCCCTATCCTTTTGTGATTCCTGTTTGTTAGTTGGCCCTCCTTATAAACACTGTGTTGTCAGTCTGATGACCTTGGTGGCCACACCTTGTCAACCCTGGTACTCTCTCAAAGAAGAAGGAAACCGATATGCTAGAATACCCAAAGTTCTTCTGCCTTGCTCTCTTGCAATCAGAGAGTTGTTTCCTTATAATTGGGAAAAATCCTGAACACCAATCATACGGGGAACCCTGCATACAATCCACCACCAATCTCATTTGTTTCTATGTAGCTAGATGCAATGAAGAGGATCCTACAATCCTCACGATGGTGCTTGTTAGTACCTGTAGTGTGAAATCATGGATATGTACAATAGGGACACAACTCCTTCTCTTCAGGGTACCTGGTGTGCAGTACACATCAATGTAGTTATGGACACTTAAAGGATCACTGCCCCTGTCGGTGCCCTCTAAGTTGACCGGTGCTTCTCGTCGTGACAGGCCGAAAATAAAATATATGTCCTCGGAAGTAATTTCCAAAGTTTCCCCTTGTAGGTCAAACATCCCTAAATCATGATCCCAGTAGTTTATCATGAGCTCCAATAAATGGACATTAGTCCACATGGGTGATGTGCAAAAGAATTTTAATAACCCACTCGTTTGTAAAGCATGTACGGTGGGCGCACTTTGGAGCGCTTCTTGGTCCATATTTTCATGGTCCCGTTCCCTCCATTCCAACACCATCTTCACACCTAGAAAAACAAGTATTATGATTCATCAATTTCATATAAAATTTCAAAATTTTTACCTTAATTTAGCTTTTTATCCTTCATGCAGTACATGCCACTGTCTAGTTAGACATGTTGCATACTGTACGCGACTGTCTCTAAAGGAAACCCACGTACAAAACACGTGTACACGAGTGTCCACACTGTGAACCCGCGTACGCACCGTGACATGCTTTAGGATGCTTAAAACAATGAAATTGGGACTCAAATTTGAAAATTGCTAGGATCAAATTTATGAGATCGGGGTGTAGGATTACCTGTAACTTGCGGAATTGGATTTCGTCCACTAGATTATCCACACTGATTGAATGAAGGTAGAGGTAAAAACTTGCTTCTTATGGCTAAAAATCAAAATGGTGAAGTTTGTTTTAATTTTTGAACTATTTATAAAAATTTTATTTCTAAAAGTGGGTTTTTTCCTATAGTTTGAAATATATTCAACTAATACCATATCTCTTTTTTCCTTGTAACAGGTTTTTTCATCTTTAAAAAGTGTTTTTTGCTCCTATAGGGTGGTTTTTGACATTTCCAATGCATTTTTGCATCTATAATTAATCCACGTTAACCTTAGCAATTAACATTTTTCCACGGACTATGGTATTTTAAACCATTAGTTCCTTGTCTTTACCATTGTTCTTCCATGGATAAGACCTTCTTTTCATGAGTATCCTCCTTTAAAACCTATGTTGTATTTTGATACTCATGCTATAGTTGTTTCAGGTACAAGGGTATCCTTTTAGCTATTTTTCACGCCAAATAGAGCTTCTTTTTGAGTCTCTTTTTACAAGCTATCCCTTTATAGGACTGCCTGCCCTTATGGAGTTTCTTTAGGCCCAGGTATGACTCCTTAAAACAGACTTGACTGCTGAGTTAACTTGTCTGTTCAAGCTCGTTAAGAATATGTGAATGGGAATCCGCATTGGTGGTAGGTTATCTCTTTCTCGGACCATGTGGAATAATACGAGAAAGGATCCCTCTCTTTTCTATTCGAATTGAGAAGAGTATTCTTAGGCATAGGTTTATCACTTTTCTGGACCTGAGGGACTAAATTTACGGAAAAGGAACTCCCAGTATGAGCTTAGTTTTCTCTTTTTCATGCTCTGGACCTAAATATGAAAAAGATTTCGAGTGTACTTTGTGTCTTTGTCATGCTTGTTAAACACTAAAGAACAAAGCAATGAGTTTATTGTTGTAAGCCCCATTTCTCGTACTCAAATGGATCTTTCCGAGTAATCTTGCTTTCCTTCACACTTGTAAAACTCAAGCTATTCATGCTGTTCTAGAAGGAACATTGGGTAGGTGGTAATTTAACCTTTTTTGGACCTCCCTAACTAAGTAGGAAAAAGGTTCACCTTTTAATCTACGAAAGTTAAGAGAGTTCTTCTGTGGTATGTTTTATGCTTTTCCGACCTCAGGAGACTAAATTGGATGAAAAAGGACCCCCCTGGAGTCTTCTTTGGAGTTTTAGACTCTCTAAATGTGAAAACACTAGTTGAGCATGTACTAGTTCGGGCTCATTTAATCCATGAATCAATGACACTATCAAGCATTATTTTCTCTTCTCTTCAAGCTTGTTAAAAAATGAAGGGAGATCCGAGTTGACTTTCTTGGACTCGTTAAAATTTAACAGGGAAGGTAAGGAAGAAGTTTTCTCTTGTTTTAAGTTAGTGGCAGCATGTCATCCTTGAACATAGCACTCTCTGTTTTTTCCGATACCCATGTCTCAGTGTTAACTTTTAGTTCAGCTATTACTTTGAGTTTAATACTCCTCCTCTTATCCGTTATACCTGGGGCATATGATCATGTCTCCTACATGACAGATAAGTCTAGTTGTTCTATCTATAAAGTTAAAAGCTGCCTTAGGTCATCTCTTTGTTGTGCTCACTGTTCAAGGAATCAACCCAATGTTTGATCTTTATCTTGATCCCATCATTGTTATATCTGTTATCTATTGTGTCTCCCTTCCTTTGCCCATTTCCTAGTCACTCTTGTGATCTGTTGGAGGATCTATTGCCTTCCTTATCACAGTATGGTTTCGCTTCAGTACTTCCTGATGACGAAGACTTAGAGTTTTGATGATAGTACCTCAGGATTCACTTCTATCATTGGTGAATTCCTTTGCTTTAGTTGTCAATTATCACCTATTGATTGAAAAACTGTTGAATCCTTTCCATCTTTGACTTCAGCCTACATTTATTCACATGGCTTGGATTGTATTGGTTCTTTGGGATTGAAGACCTTAGTTCCTTACCTATGGACTAAGTTGTGCAAGATTATGTTCCATTTATGTACACAGCTTCCAGTTCTTTGAAGACTCATCATTATTGTATATTGTGGCTTTCATCCACCTTTGTAATATACATGGTCTTGTACCCGTATCATATGATGCACTCAAATATTTTAAAGGAGCTAGTGTTCCAGTATATTGAACATAGCATCCTCAAATATGAATTTGTATATTGCATTATTATGTATTTGTTTCAGGTACTACCTCTGCTCCATTGGATTTCTAAGTTCTCCAAAGATAAATATTATAATGTATTTCGGCCATCGCTTCCCTCTGACCTCACACATTAGGGGGCATATGTTATCAACCCAAATGGCGCTTCTCCGTCCGAGTGCCGAAATTTTCTATGTTGGTGCCCAAAAGGACATTTATGGATTGAAGGTTGCCTAAAACACTATAGATGGGCATGTTATGAAATACATTCATTATCCATCCAGCTTGCCATTTTTACCTTTTAATATGTCAATTGCTGTACACGCCTTTGCCTATATGCAACCCGCATACATACACAACTTTTCCTACAGCATGTCGCGTACTATACGCGAGTATTTGTCATTGCTACCCGCATACAGATCTGTACGCGGGTTTCCCTTAGAGCAACTCACGTGTCATATGTGGGTTGTCAGTATCAATACTCACGTACGCTTTCCTTTGACATTAAAAATAATAAATCACGATTATTTGAGATTTGTTAAGCCCTTAACTATAACCATCTTAACTATCTCAACCTCCTCAACCCTCAAAACTGCCTTATTTCACTAAGTATAAATAAATGCCTTAGGGAGGATATTAATAAAATCATACTTGGAGAGAAAAGTTATGCTGGTGGTATCTATTCAGAAGTCTTTGGAGCAACAGAACTCATAATCCTTTGGTTGCAGAGGAGTCCTTGTTTCAAGCGTTGGGTTGTAACCTTAACTCATTCACTATTGTTAATAAAGAGAATCCTTATTCCAAATGTGTTTTGAATGTCTTTCATGTATCATGGTTTGATGAATATTTATGATTAAGCACTCTATATACTATTTATCTAACCTGTCCTATATACATGTATAAGATTGCAATCGGAGGATTTTCTCTTTACAGGTGAAGGAGAAACATTCTTGAAAGCTTTGGAGGAGAAGCAGAGCGGGAGAAGACAAAGCTAGGATCAACTGTCGTGAATTGGGTGAGTCTATCCTATCTTCTTGTTTCCTTTCTGTACTTTAAATTTGATTGCCTACAAGTTTTAAGAGTATGTTGGTAACCCTAGACCTTTGGTTATAAGGTGTTTATTACTGTACAACATAACTGGCGACTCCGCTGGGGAGCCTAGACTACTGTAGGTTATTTTTGTTACCCTTGACCAGTCTTTGCCTTGAGTTTGTGTGTGGTATTTTATCCTGGTTCATGCTTACCATAGTGTTTGAAGGCCTTGTGGATTTTTCTTCTTTTTGAGAAAATTTTGTACCTATATGTGGGTTGCTCTCACACTCAGTCATGTACAGAGGTCTGCATACGTGGGTTACTCTCTAGGAAAGTCGCGTACAGTATGTGAGTTGCCCTTATACATAGTCGTGTACAAGCCTTGAAATAGGAATTTTTTGGGATAGGGTTTGCTTGTCTCTGTCCTTTTGTGATTCCTATTTGTTAGTTGGCCCTCCTTATAAACATTGTGCTATTAGTCTGATGACCTCGGTGGCCACAATTCATAATGAGCATGATGAAGATCTCAAATTCATATATTAGAAAATACATAGGTTCACCTATTTATAGTTTCTAGATCTAACCAACTTCATAAAAGTGGGGAAGATCCATTCCACGAATATGGGCATTTGGTCCAAACCGTTTACGTAGAATCCACAATGTAGGAAAGTTTAGTTGGTTGTTGTGGTCATGATTCCTACGATTTTGCTGACCATTTAGTCATCTATCCAACCGATTGATTAGTTTCTTTGCCGACTCCAGTCGACTGTTCCGCTAGTCGCATATAGTTTAACAACTAGTTGTCTCTAGAAGATCCAGGGGTGGAATGAACTATCAAGACTGTAGGTTCCAACAATGCATGATAAGTTATTTTTATCATGAATATTGATTTATTTTTCAAAACTCTTGGCTTATTCAATTAAAATAAAATAAAATATTATTTTAAATGATTTTTAGATTATAATTAAGATGCCTTAGAAAAGAATAAAACTACCATTTCACTCTTTTTAAGAGAAATGTAATATTATATTAGATTTCACTCTTTTTAAGAGAAATGTAATATTATATTAGATTGTGTTTCTTTTCAACAAAATATATTACCACTTGATTATGCTTACAAGTTGGTAATACGATCAAAATATGTTCTCAAATATTACTATGTTTAAGGAATGTTTAAATGAAATATATTATTTGATAATTATGAGAAGATGCAGCTTCTCTCTCTTTATATATATAACAATGAGATTTACATGTGGTCATAATAACTCAAGTAACACAATTTTAGGATTAATTTGGGTAAGTTAGTGTATCACATTCCACTACAAGAAATAACACTTGTGGGTAGGGCATTACATATTACTTTTGGGGCTTGTTGATACTTGGTTAATAAGTTATTTGATGAAATTTTGGTAATAAGTTTACTGGATTGTATACTGCCTCCTTGAATGATAATCTATAAAATGATATATGACTAATAACTCTTAAATGGATGAATTAATAAGTGAAATAATTCAAGTTAGGTTGTTAAGATCTTCTAGCTAAAGATAAAATTGAACCTATTTACCTATACTCACTTAGCTATCTTATGATTTGGTTAAAATTACTAAGTAGGAGGTTAATAATTGAATACTGAGGATGTTTTTATCTCAATTGTCTTCTTGCTATATCAAGCGAATGTGGCTTGATTAATAAGAATTACTTGTCACCAATATAATTATAAGAGGACCTAGTATTAGGGATATTGGTCACTTTTTCTCATGTTGGAAATATTGCTAGTTATTGAATTAAGTTCATGATGATTGAAAAATATATGGATGTCACAAGTTATTGATCTTTACCCTTTGTTAATAAATGTTTGAATTATATAAGATATGTTTTAAATGAAATATCTCATGAATAGAATGCATCATGTGAAGAAAATATTAATGATATAGTTATTTGGGTTATGCAAAAGATAAGGAGTGTTAAGAAACATTAGGGGATCTTTGAGGTCTAAAATGGGCCTTAATAGGGAAATAATAAATTAAGAGTTCTAAATTTTGGAGGGGAAAAATGAAAATAAAAACTTTTTCTTATTGTATTTTTAACATATCTCATTATTTGTTTCCCCGAATTTCAATTTTGGGCACTTGTTGGATGCATAACTAAATTCCACATCCAACCCATACTCACATTGCATACTTTTGAGGCACCCACAACATGAAAAAGTTTCAATTTGAATAAAAACACATATTTTAATATTAAAATACATTTTTATTGAAATTTTCATTTTTTCATGCCATGGGTTCCTTAGAAGTATGCAGTGTGGTTATGGGTTGGATGCAGACTTGAATTATGCATCCAAAGTGTTCCCAAATATGAAATTTGGGTAAATCGATAAGGAGATATGTCAAAAAAATGATAAGAAAAAAAAGTTTTTTCTTTTTCCCTCCAATTGTTTTTACAAATTTTATCCCCATGGTTGAAATCATCATCTTGAATCCTATTGGTTCTTATATAGTGAATTTTTAAGGTACATTTTTTTTGTTTTGAGGCCCATTTTTGACCTTAAAACTCCCCTAATGATTATTGACTAAGATATAGAAATGGAGAAGATCCTAGTGGAAAATCGTGTTCATTTTAATGTTGGATATAGAATTATTGTACTGGAAAGTGTCCATTAAATACATATATATTGATATAGAGATAAAAGAAAAATATTTAAATACAGAATGGATATGAATTTTGAAATGAGTATGATAATATGGAAGATACATATTATATGTATATCCAATAGAACACTATTTGTGAGTAAATCTTTATAGAAATTTGGGACAAAGTTTCTTGAATAGGGGGTACCCTGTATGTAGTGCCCCTTTTTGCTTCGACATTTATTATTATTATGTTATGTTATTAGTCAAGGTATTTGATGATAAATGATCCAGATCAACACTACGCGTTTGACTTAAACAACTATGTTACATGATGATCACAATACATGTTTTCTTATGTTAGAAATAAATGATCATAATGGATTTATGATGACTAACTATTGGAATTATGAAACATGAAAATGATAATATATATTGCAATGATTGCAATATTATTTGACGAATTTATTCCAAGTGTGATGGGAAAGCACAAGTGCAAATTAACGTAAGGTGGTGTAAACGTTGCATGGGATTTTTCTTGAGCTCGGATACGGTGTCGTGTGATATAATGTGACAAATTGATATTTAATTATTTTTTCATGAGCTATTTTATTCACATGGAATGCATGTTTGGTTCTACAGGATCGTTATTGTCAATTGGTCCACACATGGGTTATGGGGTTGTATGGGTGAATGCATGCCATATATATCACAGGTTTCCATGCAACAGGTTCAAAAGTGAAAGGGGATTTTTCTTGTCAGATGCATGTTTCCATGAGGGTAGTTTGTGAATTCGGTCACTCATGAGGTTTGTACTAAGGGGTGTGAAATAATATATCAAACCTATTACTCAATGGTTATTATTCTCTCAACAATATATGGGTGGATTGAGTTAACCTAGTTTCAATTTTTGTATCATGTCCTCATTGTAGGAAAATGTCTATTTGAAGGGCACATGTATGATCATGGAACCCTTGATAGAGCCTTGATAAGGTCTATTTGAAGGGAATCTATGAAACCCTTGATAAAACCTTGGTGAATTCTATTTGAAGGGTGTGTGTATGACCATGGAACCCTTGAAAGAACATTGGTGAATTCTATTTGAAGGGAATGTATACGACCATGACACCTTTGATATAATATGGGTGAATTATATTTGAAGGGAATATATGGCACCCTTGATAGAACCTCAGTAAATTTAAATTAAAATCTAGAACTTATAAAATAAAAATGAGAAAAATAAATAATAAATTAATAAAAACATGTACACGCTAAGAATAAATAATTATATGCATGCCAAGATTAAATAGTTTTTAATTTAAAATAAGAACATGTGCATAACAAAGGAAAGAAATTAGTTGAAGATAAGATGCACTAAAACAAACCCTTTAATTAAGGAGAATAAAATAGGAAAATCAATTAAAGAAAAATTAACAATCAAGTGCTCACGCACATGCAGGAAAAGAAGACTTAAGTGTGCACACACATGAACATGTAAGATAAATATATGAAACTCCATAAAATAAAGGAAAGGATATGAGTGAGGATCATATTTTGGATCTTGGATATTTTGCGATGGAAGCGGATTGTTACAATGAATATTGGAGAGATTGGTCCTTGGAAGTGGTTGAGATTGGGAAACCTGAAAGAGGAATGCTCCACTTCCAATCATGTTGATAAAGTTCTTCTTCCATACAACCTCATTGCATATCAAGGGTCCTTGGGGAAGAAGAGTATCCATTGGGAGTAGAGAGGGTGGTCAACTGGTTGACATAGAAACTGGAATTCTAGTTGGAGCTCTAACGATACATGTAGCAAAGGACAAGGGATATGACAATGCAAGATCAAGGTTAGTATTTAATTGTTTCCATTTAATTTTCAATTAAAGGTGTTTAAATGTTGTCCAAGAAATTTTGTAATTTTTTTTATTGAATGCAAATGGGGTTTCTATTTAGATCTATGTTATACAAGGGAACCCGATAGAGGGTTAATACAGGAGGAAACTCAAACATATGTGAGTCATGATAAGTTGTGGTGACTGTCCTTTAAACAAATAGAGAGTTAGGATGAATCTTCAACATGTAGGCACAAAACACTCTTATCTAATACTACAAATACTTGTAAAATACTACATTTTAAGAAGAGAAAAAAGACATATAAGGTTCTGACTAAGAAAATATTTAGAAATAGGTATAACCCATAATGTGGAAATGGATAAGCCATCTTCTGGTTCCACATTCCATCCTAGACAATCCCAATATTGGATGCTCAACCCTTTTTCGAAACAACTGATCTTCTACAACTTATATATCCCTCAAGGATGTGAATGCGAGTATGAACTGTGGGGACTGATCATTATAGAATCACTATTGAATCCAACATGAATCAGGATAGTCATTATAGACCCACTGCTGAGTGTGGTATGGTTAGATAGAAATGACGAGAATGCACAAAGTTAAGGCTCTTTTTAGTGCATTGATACATGACAAGCTACCCAACTCAATCAATTGTGCATATAATATAATATACGTGAAGGTGTGAATAATGGGAAATAGGTGAAATGTATTAGTGGCTATAGGACTAAGGGATTATAGGATATGCACGTTAAGGATTAAAATGTTTATACAAATTAAGGATTATTAGGATTAATGCTTATAAGGTTGGGGTTGAGAGTTAAAGGGGATAGGAGTTACATAATTTAATGTTTATAATCATTATAATCAGTGTTACTATGATTTTGATATATTAGAGATTACATTAGTTTTATGGGACAATATAAAATAGTTAAGGTATACCTATTACTGGAGAGGAATCATAGTGATTATGGACTATGGATTATAATGGTTAGGTGTTATGAAGTGTATAAGTATTAAGGTGATATTATTTATTAAAGTTAAGATTTATACGAATATACTGGTTTAGGGTTTGTGTTATAGGGATTATGGTTTAGAACTTTAGAGGTCAATCTTTAAGTGTTAAGGTTTACATGAGTTAAATATTAATGGCTATAATTTGTTTGGTGAATTATAAGTTTTAAGACTGAGGTGGAAGGTATTAGTGGTTGTAGGACTCAAGAATGATATGATATAGGCATTAAGGATTAAAAGGTTTATACAACTTAAGGATTCTTGTGATTGGTGTTTATAAGGTTAGGGGTTAAGAGTTAAAAGGGTCCAGAGTTACATGATCTCATGTTTATAATAATTAGAATTGGGGTTAATACGTGTTTGAGAGTTTAGGAATTATATTAGTTTTTTGGGATAATATATAATATGTAGGTATAATATTTAGTACTGAGGTATTATAATGATTATGGATTGTGGATTATAATGGTTAGGTGTTATGAAGTGTATACATGTCAAGTTGATTTTATTTATAGGGGTTAAGAGTTATATGAATACATTGGTTTATGGTTTGTATTTTAGGGGTTAGAATTTATAATTTTAAAAAATATGAAGGTCAACTTTTAAGTGTTAAGGTTTATAAGAGCTAAATGTTGATGGATATATATTTTTGGGGGGTTTATGGGTTTTAGGAATTAGGTGAAAGGTAATAGTGGTTATAGGACTAAGGAATTATAGGAAATAAGCATTAAGCATTATTAAAAGGTTTATACAAATTAAGGATTATTAGGATTATTTTTTTATAAGGTTTAGGGTTAAGAGTTAATAGGTCATGAGTTACATGATCTAATGTTTATAATTATTAGAATCATGGTTAATATGAATTTGATATATTAGGGAACCCTGAATTTGATATATTAGGGATTATATTAATTTTATGGGATAGTGTGTACACTAGTTAGGTTATAAGGGACAAGGTATAACCGTTAGTGGTGAGTTATTATAGTGATTATAGATGATTGATTATAATTGTTAGGCGTTATGAAGTGTATTCGTGAGTGTTAAACTGATATTATTTATCAAGGTTAAGAGTTATATGAATACATTGGTTTAGGGTTTGTCTTATAGGGGTTAGGGTTTATAATTTTAGAAAATATGGAAATATTTAAGTGTTAAGGTTTATAAGCTTTAATGTTGATGGTTATAGTTTTGGGGGTTTATAGGTTTTAAGAGTTAGGTGAAAGGTTTTAGTCATTACAAGACTCGTGGATGATAGGATATATGCTTTAAGGATTAAAAGGTTTATACAACTAAATGATTATTAGGATTAATGTTTATAAGGTGGGGGGTTAAGAGTTAAAGGGGTCAAGAATTACATGATATAATGTTTATAATCATTAGAATTGAGGTTGATACGAGTTTGAGNTAATATGCTCGTCTTGTAGAATAACCATCCTAAATTGTTTTGAACACATTATGTTGTAAAGTGTGGAACACAATATGTGAAATGATTCTTTGGACACATTACACTTTTATTCCATGTTTGTGTGTTCGTGCGCACGCGCAAGCATTGATGTCTATGTTTTTGAAATATCATCATAAATTATATGATGATAGGATACTATTGTGTAATTGAGTGGTACATGGATTAATAAGAAAATTATGAATTGTATTTTCTTTTTGATAAAGTGTAATATATTGAAGGTTCTAACAAGGAAAATGAGTATGAGTTCTTTTAGGAAGTTGACTTACTGGTTGGAAAACAGAACCATGAAAGTCATGGAAGCCCAGGTGTCAATGTTGAATATCTAAATTTATCTTGAAAGGGATACAAATGATAAATAATTAATTAAGTTCATTAGATGTGGTAATTTTTATTATTGACATATTCAAATTTTCAGTGCTGTGTATGAACTAGTTACTAAATGCGACCTTTCCAACTTGCCAACATAAGGGTGTGGGACATGACCCGGTCCTCATGGAGATGTGGAATCTTGTCTTGTAGAATCTCTCAATAATAAACTTGAGTCATGGAGACAAGGATGCAACGCCCATATTGTATGCGGTGTCAATAATACACTTGTGTCATGGAGACAAGGACGTAGAGTCTATATTGTATGTAATGCCAGTAATACAATTTTGTCGTGAAGATAAGGACATGAAGTCCATTTTGTATGCAATGTCAATATTAGACTTGTGTCATGGAGACAAGGAGATAGAGTCCATTTTATTTGTGATATTAATAGCATACTTATGTATGTGGAGATAAGGACATAAAGTCCATATTGTATGGTTATGAAAAGGATGCACGTAGTAAGGATACAAAATCCTTACTCCATGATGATAAATTCTATTTTGAGATTACATTAAAACCTTTTATCAGTCCATGGGTAAGGTTCATGGAAATACGTAACTACCACGTGATGATAAATGTATATATATCTAGATTTATACAAAGTCATTAGGTATAAATTAAAATATGCATGTAATATCCCACATTCTTACCACCTATTATGATTGTGATTAATTTATGTAAATGTAATTATGCAATGGTTCATGGGGTGGAGCTCAAGGTCAAGGCCCCACTAGTGAATGTCGTGGCATTTAACCATTTCTTGATTTATGTAATAATACCATGTGCTAGTAAAAGCATGGTGAAATCATGTGTACAATGTAAAATATATGTTGAAATAATGAAAATACATGCTAAGGATGAATGTGCAAGGTGACAAAACGATGGGTAAAAAAATATTCGCTAGGGGGAAGATGATAGAGGTTAGTGAAATCCTCAAGAATATAGTTAATGACAACTGGGTGTCATCATGTTGTTTTTGGGTACTGAGATAAATGTAAGTTGTTGATGCTCAAATATTAGCATAAATCCAATTAGTATGAGTAATAAATTATTACTAGGATTGGAGTGTTGCAAGACAATGCATTATTCACTCAAGAAAGTGAATGAGGTATGGTTTGATTAGGTTCTCAAAATAATAATAATTATTAAGAGTGCATACTTTATGTTAAAGAGTTATTATTATTATTAGTTGTAGTGCCATGTTTTGTCATTGAATTTTTACATTGAGTGCAACATTATTATTTGAGGGAATTCAATTGCGAAGGACCTGGTTATGTGTGGATTTAGACCTAGATTCTATGTCCTCTTATTAATTGAGGGAATTCAATTTTGAATGACTTGACCATGTGTGGAATTGATATGTGATTATGAAAGAAAATTGATTGGAAACTGTGTATTGTGCTGATGATAATTAGTTTATGTGATTTTGATAGTGATCAAAAGTTTATGTGATTTTGATATAATTTTGGTAGTGATCGAAATGTTTTTTGTGAAATGTAAATTGATTTCGATAGTGATCAACAGTTTATCTAAAAAATGTGAAATGATTTCGATGTCCGATTGAATTTTTATATTTGCATATGATTATATTTAGCTTATACTATGATGGGTCTTCAAGTGTGACATGAAAGACATGTACATATGATACAAGGTGGAGTCGATACCCCATGGACTCCTAGTTGAGTTAGTATCATTGATAGGTTATGCTAACCTGATATATATATGTTTTGTCTATACCCTATGGACTTCATTCTGAATCAAGTATCATCAGAGGGTGATGGTAACCCGATATTTATGTTTATAATATAATGTTGTTTTAAAAGATTCAATGCGCATGATGTTTAAACATGTTGGTGCTGAATAGAGATTGCTAATCGGTCCATATCAAGTAACAGGGTTGAATTGAGATATGATGTAGGGATATAATTTTCCACGCAAGGATTTGGGAAAGAGAGATAGAGGCTCTTGCTCATCATAGGTGTGTTTCTATGAGAGTAGGTCGTGGATTTGATCACTCACAAGGAAATTACTTGGGGGTGCACAATAAGGACACAACCTTATTCTCCAGGAAAAACAAGTCGCTCAATAGGTTCAAATGAACTGAGTTAACAAAGTCTCAGTTGTCATACCAAGTCCCCACCGAGGGTGGATTATCTGAAGGGAATGCACAAAGCATGGAACCATGGATATCTCTGATGCAATGAGCATGTGATAATAATATTCTAGTGAATTATTATGTGAGAAGGAATCCACAATTAATTAAATTCATTATGAAAATTATGAATAAAGAAAAGTGAAAAAATGCAATTAGTTAACTAAAAATTATAAATATCAATCAAATATTTAAATGAGGAAATCATGGAAACTCATACAATAAATCTCGGTAAAAAATAAAATGATTAGAAAAGCTAAGAGAACTAAAACTGGGAGGGTGGGTAATAAAATAAAAATTAGAATCAGAACCGAGAATGACTGACAGTAAATGTGACTGTGTCTGAAAAGGCTCAGGTCGACCTCAAGAGGGCTTGATGAGTAGCAGAAATGGAAGAAAACCTCAATGAGAACTACTAATCAACTATTCAAAAAATCTATAAAAACTATTAAACCCCAGGGATCCTGTGGGATCGAATTGGTGAATTCTCCAAACTGTAGTAGAGAATAAACCCTAGCTAGGTGAAGAAGAACCTACCTTCCGTCTATAGGACAGAAGGATAGATTCAATGGATAAATAAGTACCCGCACCAAACTGTTAGAGGTAAACAAAGAAAAACCTGCAACAAAAATGTTAGAAATAACAACATATACATCTAAATAACCTACGGACTAAAAGAACAAAAGAAATGGGACCATATACCTTCCAGTTGGATTTAAAATGGGGTCACCATGCCTAGACTAAAGAAGCTGCCTCTCCACAAGGTTGGATGGTGTGGAGTTAGACACAACATAGAGGAGGTTTAGCTAAGGGAGGTGATGAAGTGATGGGGATTAATGGCTTGAGAATGATGGTTTAAGGTACTCATGCGGGCATAATAACTGTAGGGAGAAATGGACATGAGTTGATAATGACCCCCACCCTCTTATTTATATCTTTTTCTCTTGTTTTCAGGTTTTTAGCCCTTGGTCAGGGTTTTAAGCCCTTTTCACCTCTTTCTTAGCTCCCTTTGGGGTTTTTACGCCCTTTTAGGGTTTGTAGCTCCTTTTTGAGAGCTTTAGCCCCTTTGCGAGCTATTTTGGCTCTTTTGTTGGGTTTTAAGCCCCTTTTTGATATTTTTTGAGCATTTGAGGGAAAATCATATGTTAAACAAGGTTGTGGGGGTCAACAAGGGTTAGGAAATGGATGTCTTCATGTGGGGCAGGCCATATGGAGCAATTTGGGTAATTTTGTGGGTTAACACATATTTGGAAAGTGCTTTAGTCACCTATGGGTGGTTATCATATTTAGTAAGCCTTATTTATGAGCTAGCATGAGTTGTATTCTAGCAACTCTATTTTTACTTTATAAGGATATATTACCAATGTAATAATATCAATAATCATTTATTGCTCATTCCTTAATGTGTGTCCATTCTTCTTCTTCTTCTCTCCTTATGCTAATTCTTTGCATTTCCCCGTGGGGTTAATTGTGTGCTTAGCTTCTTAGATTGTTTATATAATTCTTAATACCATCCAGACTTTATAATTTTGACACTTATTTAGTTGATTTTATGTTTCAATTTTGCAAAATGATTTGACTTTTAAGTTTTAATATGATGGTGATTAAAAAATTATTGCTTCAATGTTGCAAAATGTTTTTATTTTTGAAAACATTTCTCGTAGTTATTTAAATTTTTTTTTGGTGTCTCCTTATTAAATCAATTGTGCACTAAATTATGTCTAGTTGTCAAGGAAAGGATTATATCAACCCTATTAAAATAAATCTATGACGTACCAACAACCATTCTCTAAAAATTCAGAATCCGACTAGATAGGTGTAGTGTCTAGGAATTTCCTTTACCTTCCATAGACCCATTCTTGAAATTTGAGTTTCTCGACAATGCCCAAATCTATTATGTAGCCAAACTTTGGAAGCAAGCAAAGTAGAGTTCATTATGTATTGTTCATTGATATTTGAATGTTTGAGGTTAGTTTCAGTATCACACTACTAGATCGCACAAGTATTGGTTTGGGATCCAAGCTTCTATCCCGGGAATAGAACCGTACGCTCAAAATTTGAGCTCCACCTTTATTAAATAATTACCCCATTGTATATAATCTTTGATTTCTAGGGGACTTCCTTCGAATTGGTGTTGAAGAGTCCAAACTGAACAATAATCTTGGCATATTCGACTAGTGCAATTTGAAAGTTTTCTTTACCAGATCGAATGGGTATGGGTCCTCTTTTTCTACTAGATGATACAGTCTTCTAAGTAACCCTTCTTGCTGTAACTCATGAAGCATTTTATAGTAACTAAGGTAAGGTGAATTTAGTTTTAATTATACTAATAGGCATTACAAGTAACAATAGTAATCATTTATTTCCTTGTCTTATTTCACCCATTAGTTGCATCACCATCGTGTTTACATAGTAATCATCGACCCGTTCCCTTGTAACTGTATTAAAAGAATACTACTCAACAAAACATAATGGATGGAAATTAATGGTAATTGTTGTACTTGCCACCTAAAATTTAGATTGATGACCAACAAAATGTGAAATATAGTATGTTATTTGATATTGTTGAAGTTGTGTATGAGGAAATACTTAATCCAATGAGATTTGGTTATCAATGGTCGAGATAAATTGGTTGAAAATGTGGAATGACTGCACTAATTATTGGGTTCAATGGGATTAGTATTGGATCCCTAGGTAATGAGGCTAAATACTTTTCCCTTAGGCATCTTAGTGGCGCACCTTGTCTTACTTGAAACAGTGTCAAAATAAGGTATGGTTCACATTTTCTTGTTATAATTCTTAGTGATTGATGTTTCTTCCTTGTTGATAAATGAAGAATTAGTTGTGGTTCCTTCCTAAATATTATTGGTTGGTTTCCTTTCCAAGAGAAATAAAAATGTTGGTTTCCTGTGGTTCTTGCATATAATTTTATCTCCTAGACAACTACGTAGAAAAATTAATATCAAGGAACTAACTATGTGGACTCTTGATTTTCTAAATAACAAGAGGATGTGTATTATGTTTATCACATCTATTTTATGAAAGAAGAACATTGTTTTCTAAAACAAACAATTGATTGGTGTCTTGTTCTTAATGCAACCAAAGGTAATTTGAATCTAAGAGTCCCATGCTGAACAAAGATAGTTCATTCAAAGATTATATTAATTGTGCAATATGGTCCTGTATTTGATTTATGTTAGAAATTGAAGGTAATTGAGAATATTTATAAGTTTGAAATGAACCTATGTCAATAAAAATTACATGAAAACTTGCACAACAAACTGGATTACCATCAATGTCATAGAAGCAATCGCTCCAACTGGACTGACCTAATCATGAGCATTAGATTTTGTTGAGGAATGGTGTCAACTCCAACTAAAGTTCACAACATCAATAAAACTTTACACTTAGGGTTTCCTTCAACTGATAATACATTGATCAGTTCTATTTCCAATTTAATCACTAACTCCTATCTTTTTCTCTTGTTGTTCTAACTTCTAAGAATTCTACTAGATCTATGTAAATTTGGCCATACTATACTAAAATCCTAAGGATAAATTAACATATTACCATTCCTGCCATTGACTATTTTAAGACTGTAAATAGTTTAGGGAGAGATTGTGATGAATGAGTTTAAATGATGGTATAATAGTCTTTGTGATGGGAAATGAAAAGATTTTAATGAAGGATGAATGAAATTATTGGATGAATTCCCATCCATTTCATCACCCTCTCTTTTTAGTTACCCATCCTATGGTAGATCTGTTTGGTGCACATATTATTTTTGATATACCCATGGTCCTGCTCCATTTAGTTAAAATAAAACAAAACAACAATTGATGAACCAAGTGCATCTTGCATTCAATAGCATAAAAACTTGTATTAGATGGAAATCAGTTGGTTGAATTCAAGTGTTGAATCATTCTAAGACTATTCAAGGGCCTTTGGAATGTTGAATATAAACCTTCAATTTGATTTTTTAAGATGTATATGTGGTGAAATTTATACATGTTTATCATATTGTTGAGACAGGGATCTGTAAATTGAATTAAAACTATTAAAGAAGTATTGTTCTTTAAACGATCTAGCTATGGCGTTCATGAAAAACAAAAAAAAACAAAAATAAAAAATGTTTTTTTAAGAAATCGCCATTTCAGTTATAGGAGTCTATGATATCGACCTTGTCTAGCGGTGGTTGTCCACAACAAAGGGGCATTAATATATGAGGGATAAACCCTAGTTATCGGTTGGTTAGCTAGATCGACCCAAATTAATATTGTTAAGGTTTCCTCTCTTATCTTTGTTAGATTAGCAACAACAAGGAAGGTCTTCTTGCATGCAAGTGTCCTTGTATGCACAAGATGCTAAAACAGGAAACCAATTTTATTTAATTATTTTTACTAAGTTTACGTTGGGAAATAATTAAAGTGATATAATTAATTATTGACTTTAAGTGAAAGTGAAATTAGGGTTTTCTATTTACCTAAAGTTATATAAGAGAATTCAATTGGTTAAGAGGACACACACACTTATATTCTGATAGAGACATGATATAGAAATGGAAAGAAAGTCAGACAGAGGATTTAGCTGGGAAGACAGAGGATAGAGAAGAAGGATCATTGAGTTTCCAGGTAGGATAGAGCCCACACAGGTCGACATGCAGGAGCTGCAGAGGGAGTCCGTACTATACCGAATGAATTCCATACAACTTCCATATTGACCATACATGTTATGTATAGAAGCCGTAAATCCATACGGTCGTACATATCCACACGTGTGATTTCATACACTCTTTCAGGAGGGTACTGAGGTTTAGCTGGGGGTTTCCTAGTGAATCTGTTATGTAACTGCATTCACCACATTTGGGTGTATTTGTAGTGTTGTAAACTTTCCATATTTTCTCATAATAAAATCTATATCTGATTACTACACTGGTTTTCCCATCTTGGGTTTTCTAGGGGTCTCCATACCCAAAATAATGGTGTCAATATTGTGATGTGATGTTGTGATTTATTTCTCAGTTTTACATCCACTGCATACTATAAAAGATATTCATGTATGGTTATCAGTAGATATTTTGACTGCACTGTTTAGCCTTAGTTGAATATTAAAGGAAAATTTACATGGTATCAGAGCACTGGTGAGCTAAAGTTGAAAGTTGTGCAGTAGCAGTGATAGATCAGGGGAATATCTATATGAATACACAAACCTAGACTTCCACATCTAGAAAATTTGACAGGTAACACTTCACTATGGACGTGCAGTTGAGAGTTGAGGATAGACTCTAGGGGGCACAAAAATTTCCTACATGGAAAGAAAGGATCACAAGGATCCTGGACGTCAGTGATGCAGAGGAGAACATTGAATCCACAAAAGTTTCACCCATAGATCTAGTAGATATGATACCTTGGAAGAAGATTTATTCCAGAGCCATGTTGATTATCATGGACGGAGTGAAGAAACATATAGTCCCTCACCTTTCTAGTAAGAAGATCGAAACAAAGATGTGGATGGCTTTGGAGATTCTATATTTAAGAAAGAATGAGAACCAGAAGATGGTGCTGCAAGAGAGGATGTGCAACACTAAGATGGCCAAGGGAGAAGGAGTGGTGCCTTATCTCACGAGGTTCACATAGATCAGGTATGAGATTGGAGTTGTTAGGACTAAGACAACGGATGAGGAGCTAGTTTGGATAGCACTCAATTGCTTATCTAATCCATGGGGCACATTTGTCAAAGGTATTGTGGCTAGGGAGAAGATCCATGATTGGTGGAGACTATGGGATGATTTTTTGTAGGAGGATACTTGCATGGGTCAAGGATTAAGCTCATCTAGAAATACCCTATAGATTGTGGATCAGGAATATCTAGCCCTTATAGGGAAGATAAAGGGTAAGACAAAGAGGAAGAAGGATGGTAAGAAGAAACTCAATGTGTCAAAGGTCAAGTGTTTTATCTGCCACAAGGAGGGACACTTTTTCTCCCAGTTTCTAGACAGGAAGAAGAAGAGTAACAATCAGATGGATGGATCTACAGAGGTGGATGAGTTCAACAAGAAATTGAATGAACAGTTTTTCTTGATAGCTTGTATGGAAAGAACCACACGTATCATTATATGGTACATTGACAGTGGAGAATCTAGTCCCATGACTGGACATAATAGATTCTTCAGATACTTGTAGGAGGGTGGAATAGGGATCCATGTTGAGTTGGGTGATGATGCGCGGTATCAAGCACAAGGAGTTGGCATTTTTTCATTTCAGAGGGAGTCTAGAAAACCCCTAAGCTTTTATGATTTGTTATATGTTCCACGACTGACCAAGAACCTTATATCAGTATCCACTCTGGAGGATTAGGGATATTAGGTGAATTTATTTGACCATAGAGTATATATTAGGCCCAAGGGGCCAGATAGGAGCCTTCATTGGGTGATTGGAAGGAGGAGCAATAAATTTTACATATTACACTTTGAGCCTGCAAAGGATTCAGTCAATAGCAACAATAGCAGTCAGGGTGAGTTGTGGCATAGGAGGATGGCACACTTACACCATGGAGCATTGAAGCACTTGAGACAGGCTATCATTAGAGTTCCTTGGGTACAATAGGAGAAGCATAAACATTGCAAGTGTTATGCTTTGGGGAATACCATCAAGAATCCTTTCCCATAGAGTGAGCACAAGTATAAGGAACCCTTGGACTTGGTGAATTTGGATGTATGTAGAACTATGAGTGTCCATTCATTCAGTGGTTATAGTTACCGCGTAACCTTCATTGATGACTATTTCAAGAAAACCTGGATCTATTTCCTGAAGGCCAAGTCAGAGGACTTTGAGAGGTTTCGAGAGTTCAAGATTCTCATGGAGAATCAAACAAGAAAGAATATTCAGGTGTTTAGGAAAGACAACGGGGGTGAGTACACCTCTAATTAGTTCATGGAGTATTGTTCATCAGAGGGGATCAATAAGGAGCAAATAATGCCCCATACCCCACAACAAAATGGAGTTGTAGAGTGGAAGAACAGGACTATGGTAGGAGTAGCTAAGTCCATGCTATTTGATAAGGTATTACCACTATTCCTTTGGGATGAGGCATACACAATTGCAGTGTACATTCAGAACAAGTTTCCCAACATAACTTTTTGGAGGAAGACACTAGAGGAGGTCTTCATAAGCACTAGGCTAGATGTGAGTCACATTCACATATTCAATAGTGTCTACTATTGTCATGTTCATGCTGATAATAGGAAGAAGTTGGAACCTTCTGGAGAGAAGGGGTTACTTGTTGGTTATATAGAGACTTCGAAGGAATATAGAGTTTCCATTCCTACTTGCAAGAGGATAATTGTGAGAAGGGATGTCAAGTTCGATGAGTGCATTTCCTTAAGGGGATATATGGAATTATCATCAGAGAAACAACCAACACATGACACAGGGGATCAAGTTGGAGGAGCCATATGTACAGGTATAGGTACAAACATAGGGCACAGGTTCTGGTAGTGAGAGGGAGTTAGGTGGACAGGATCCTTTAGTCATTGACATAGAGGATAAGTTGAAACAAGAGACATATATCCAACAACCACAATAGGTAGACACTAGGTCAAGGACTAAGTGGTTCAGGTCCATAGTACAAGATTCCAGGAAGGTAGATCCTCCATAGAGCTCCATGAGATAGAGCAAACCACCGATGAGACTTAGTTATATGGAACTAATGGCAAAGTTGCTTAACTATGAACCTTCTGGTTTTAAGGAGGGTGCAAAACATGATGTGTGGAAGGATTCCATGGTTAAGGAGTATGACTCAATCATGCAAGACCATAGTATGGGAGGTTATGCCGAGACCTGAAGGAAATGATGTGGTGGGATCTAGGTGGATCTAAAAGGTGAAGCATGCAAAAAATGAAATCATGGAGAAGTACAAGGCATGGTTCGTGGCTAAGGAGTTTTCACAGAAGGAGGGTATTGAATATGAGGATACCTTCACCCCTATATCCAAGTATTCTTCCATTCATACCATTATATCACTAGTAGCTGAGATGGCTTGGTGAGTCCATCAGATGGACATCAAGGCTGGCTTGCTTAACAGAGTGATAGAGGAGGAGGTACATGTTGAGAAACTAGAGGGGTTTGATGTGGAGAACATGTATATGCATGTATGCAGACTACATCAAGCTCTTTATGCGATCAAGAAGGAAAATCGAGCATGGTACTCGATGATAGAAAATATCTACAAGAGATGGGATTTGAGCGTAGTGAGGTTGACCACAACCTATACTTCTTCACAGGAGAGGTGCCTCTCATACTAGTCCTATATGTGGATGATATCTTTTTGATAGGATATGAGAGGTTGTTTGGATACTACAAGTCCAACGTTGTAGTGAAATTTGAGATGAAAGACTTTGGGATGATGCATTACTTTCTGGGCTTGGAGGTTTGGCAGAGAAATGGATGCTTCTTCGTTGGACAGGGGAAGTATGTAATAGATATATTGAAGAGATTCAAGATGGAGTATTGTAAGCCTATGGCCATACCTCTATTTTATAAATGGAGGAATATTGATGCATCCATGTCAGATAAATTTGATCTCACCTTGTATTGTCATCTTATCGAATCGCTTATGTATATGGTCAACACTCGACCAAACATCAGCTTTGCAGTCAACTCTTTGAGTCAGTTCATGGTGGACCCTGAGAGAGTGAATTGGACAAATGCACATCACATACATTTCTACATCATAGGTACATCAGGGTTGTTCAAGTGTGAGCTAGAGGATACCGTAGTTCACTATGACAATCAGAGTGGTATCAGGCTATCTGAGAATCCAGTGTTCCATGACTAGAGAAAACACATAGACATTAGGTACCACTTATTTAGATATTTTTTTTGAGAGGAAACATTTAGTGGGAGTACATACAGACATATGAGTAGGTGACAAACATTTTCACCAAGGCACTTTGCAGACAAAGTTTTGTGAAGTTCAAGGATAAGTTGGGGTTGCTACCGAATCCATTCCCTGTTGAGAGGGAGTGTTATATTAACAACAACAAGGAAGGTATTCCTACATGCATGTGTCCTCGTATGCATAAGAGTCTAAACTAGGAAACCAATTGTATTTAATTATTTTTCTTGTTTACTTTGGGAAATAATTAAAGTGGTCTAACTAATTATTGAATTTAAGTGAAAATGAAATTAGGGTTTTTTCTTTACCTAAAGTTATATAAGAGAGGTTAATAGGTTGAGAGTACACACACACTTGTATTTCGACATAGATAGGATATAGACATCAAGATAAAGTTAGATAGAGGATTTAGCAGGGAAGGTAGAGGAGCGAGAAGTAGGATCACCGAGTTGACATATAGGACATAACCTGCATAGATCGATAGGAAGGAGATGTGGAGGGAGGTTGTACTATACCGTACAAAATACTTACAACTTTACGGATCCAAACATGTGAGGCCATACAGTTAGGGCATACACTCTTCCATGAGGGTTCTGAGGTTTAGTTGGGGGTTTTCCCAATGATTCTGTCATGTAACTGCTTCACCAGGTTTGGGTGAATTTGTAGTTTTGTAAACATTCCATATTTTCTCATAAGAAAATCTATATCTGATTGCTGCACTGGTTTTCCCATATTGGGTTTTGTTGGAATATATTAAACCCACTCACAACTTAGGATAAAATAATTAATCATTATTTGATTAATTATTCACCCACTAGCTTAATTAGTTGGCATCCACCTGCACCTTAAAGTCAATACATGCCATCTATATCCTAGGAATGATTTATTTCAAATTTTGGGTTGATATTGACCACCTTTTCACCATCCAGAATTAGTATACATGACTTTACAATAGATTCTGCTTTATTCTTCTTTTTCTACTTTTCCTGCTTTTCTATGGATAAGATAAAAGCTAGTCAACTAGGAAACTTGGAGCTTTTGTTTCCAACCCATCCTCCATTAGTTTTTCTCCATTTTCTAGGATTATCATGTTATTTCCATCTCCTTGACAACTCACTCATGCTTTTTCCAACTCGTGAGGTCCTTGATAGATTTGGTAAGTGCTTTAGCCAGCTATGGGGGTTTGCTATATTTTGGTAAGTCAGCCTTTTTGAGCTTTATGATTTGTTTCCATACAATTCGATTTTCCTATGAGGGATGTACTATTTATGTACACTATTATTCATAATTATTCAATGGAAGGATACACACCAATATTCATCTCTTCATTCATGTGATTCAGTCTCTTTTCTTCTCTCTATTTTTCCTGTGTATGCTTGTGAGAATTCTTAGTAGCAAGATCTATTTCCTGTGCTTCTTCTTAGCATCATTGCTCATAGCATTGATCTATTATTTCTACAGGTTTTTCCGGGTGTTTTCATTCCCAAAATAATAGTGTCAATATTGTGATGTGATGTTGTGATCTATTTCTTATTTTTATATTTCGCTGCATACTATAAAATATATCCATGTGTGGTTATCAGTAGATATTTTGAATGAAATATTTATCCCTAATTGAATATTAAAGGAAATTTTACAATATTATTAGAGTTTAGTATGCTTTTGTACCATAACATTAATTAAGATGTGGAACAATGAACCTCATTGGTGATAGTGAGCTTCCATTTCAATTTATGCAGTGTTTAAATATTTGTTTCAAAAACTTTATAGATCGATAGTGGTTGTTGTAGGTATACCACATGGCGGTCCATCCTCACTCATGATTTTCAAGTTCTTCTTTGATAATCCACACATTAAATAGATTTCTCGGGGTAGGGAATACCGAGGTGTGTGGTAGTTGCACTACCACTATCAGTAAGATTGAGTGATAAAAATATATGCATCATGATGGAAGGGACATTGAGCTATGATTTAATGGTAGTCATCTGCATGCTATGGTTGTTAATGATTTTGAAAGTAGATATTTCATTTCACATAGGAGTATTGAATGGAATATGGATTGCATTGTTTATAAGAGGATGTTATTAGTTTCTATATAGTTAAAATTTGGTGGTTGCATAATTATTGAAATTACTTATTACGAAATTATTGTAATATAATTATTACGTTTTCTATTGGTATCATCATTCATAGTTGCAAACTATTGGATAGGTAGTAGAGAATTCAATCGTTGTAATTTTTGTAATCACCACATATTTTTTTTTCATTGAATTG
>LPNX010771965.1:349183-359319 GCA_001517045.1 Pseudotsuga menziesii | reverse complement strand
ATATAGAATATTCTTTGAAGTTACAATATTTCAACACTCCCCCTTAACGAGAATGGTATTCTACAACAACATCAACAACAACAACAATCGAAGAGAGAGGACATCATCAACATCATCAGGGTGACACATCTATAAATCATTGGAAGCTTTTCAACATCATATAGTTTTCATCTTTAATTTTTAGCAGCAACAACACTTTTGACTGACAGCATCATCATCAGTACTTTGACCTTTCGATCAGCAACATCATCAGCAACATCACTATGACCTTTCGATCAAGAACATCATCATCAACAACACTTTGATATTTCAATCAAGAACATCATTAGAACTTTGATATTTCAATCAACATCATCACCATTGTAGTACGTCATCATCATAGTAACATCATCATCATCATACTCTGAACTTTGTATCAGCATCATCATCATCATCATCATACTCTGATCTTGCGATCTGTACGTCATCGTCATCACACTCTGATCTTTCGATCAATAACATCATCACCATCACACTCTGATATTTCGATCAGTAACATCATCATCATCACACTCTGATATTTCGATCAGTAACATCATCATCATCAGCAACAACCTACAATCCACAGATCAAAGAAAAAAAATTCTTTGTATCACTTTTGGACTTAAAGTCCAGGGATGATGCAATCCCACCACATTTTCGACAACCAAAGTCTCCGTATTGATTATGGAATAATCAGTCCCTATCATTTTAGGAATAAATCCAAGGATGATGCAATCCTACCACATTCTCAACAAGTGAAGTCACTGGATTAATTACGGGATAATCATTCCTTATCAATTTAGGACTAAGTCCAAGGATGATGCAATCCTACCACATTCACGAGGACCAAAATCTTTGGATACATTCTGAACAAAAGTTCAGGGATGATGCAATACCACCACATTCATGGGGACCGAAGCCTCCAGATACATTTTGAACAGATGTTTAGGGATGATGCAATCCCATCACATTCATGGGGACTGAAGCTCCGGATACACTTTGAACAGATGTTCAGGGATGATGCAATCCCACCACATTCATGGGGACCAAAGCCTCCAAATACATTTTGAATAGATGTTTAGGGATGATGCAATCCCACCACACTCACGGCGACCAAAGTCTCCAGATACATTTTGTACAGAAGTTCAAGGATGATGCAATCCTACCACATTATCGAAGACCAAAGTCACCAGATCCATTATGGACTGATGTCTCAGGATGATACAATCCCTCTTCATTCTTGAGGACCGAGGTCATTGGATCACTTTAGGGAAAGTGCTTAGGGATGATACAATCCCACTGCTACATCACTGCTCCCCCTTTTGAGGAAGGTATTTCTGAACAACACCAAGCTTGTCATGAAAGTATTTGAAGTTTACCCAGGACAGAGGCTTCGTCAACACATCAGCAACTTGTTCATCAGTACTCACATACTGGAGCTTTATGGCTCCCTTCTGCATCATATATCGAATATAGAGGTACCGGATTTCTATGTGCTTTGATCTATTGTGGAACACTTGGTTCTCTGTCATCTTTATACAACTTTGGTTATCACATAGAATCACGGTAGTATCCAATTCTAGGTTGAAAAACCTTGACATCAGATTTTGAAGCCATATGGCTTCACAACTAGTAGAGCAAACTGCTATATATTCTACTTCGGCTGTGCTAAGAGAAACACTGGACTATTTCCTGCTAAACCATGAAATCACAGCAGATCCCAGACTATAACATCCACCTAATGTGATTTCCTATTCGAGACACTTCTATCCCAATCTGCATTCATGTAGCCATACAATATGTACTCATGGCTTCCATCATGGTATAGACCAATGTCTATAGTCCCTTTCAGATATCTCATCACATGCTTTGGAGCTATCAGGTGAACCCATCTAGGTTGTACTATATATTGACTCAAGGTGTTCACAAAAAAAAAAATGTGGCATCTGGTATTTGTTAAATACATAAATGACCCAATAATCTCTCTATATTGAGTCACATCCACTAACTCCAATGAGTCATCAACTAATAACTTCAGGTTGGAATCTATGGGCATGGCCATGGCTTTGCATTCCAACATATTGAATATTTTCAATATCTCTACAGCATACTTTACCTCGTTGAGAAAGATTCCTTCTGAACTTTGCCATACTTCCAGACCTAGGAAGTAATGCATTAACCCAAGGTCTTTCATTTCAAATTCTTCGGTGAGTTTATTCTTGCTTTCCATAATACGTTTCTCATTCCCTATCAAAAATAAATCATCCACATATAGTAATAGTATGACACGTTCATCTTCTATAACCTTGAGGTAAAGGTTAGGATCAGCTTTACTCTTGGAAAAGTCGATTTATAGGAGCGTTGTGTTGCTGCATGACTGGGATACCTGAAACTGACTTCCCGCAATGGGGATAGTTGAAACAATAGTGGAAGGGCCACTGCTCCCAAGTACAAAATGTGTCACTATGGGAATCATAGAGGCTAGTATAGGGCTACCACTATTGGGTATCAGAATGATTATAGTATTCCCAGCGGTACTGGGACCTTCAGTCAGAATGTTCACCGTGATGGGGGGTAGAGACGCAGGTCCATTGCCAATCAACCCTCCGGAGAAGGGATCTGGATTTGCACCAGCCATGGGGCTATATAGTGTAGTATGTAGGTTTGGACCAGATTGGTATGAATCTCAGTTAGAGTCAGAGGCTATGTGGCCTTCTGACGGTAAAGAAGGTTGTCAAGAATGGTCTTGATGGTGCTGGTTTAATGGTACAAAATGAGGGGACTCCCCCCTGAGGCGAGAGGAGGAACATGGTGGATCAATGGTGTTTGTTTGATAGTAACTTTAATGAAAATTGGAACCTAATTCAATGGATTTCTATTGTCTTATAGGTGGTCACTCGGCCACCAAGACTTCCAGAAGACAACGCTTGGATTTTTCCTCACAGGCGTTCTAGTCAATCGGTAGGGGTCATTTCCCGTTTCGGTTGACAATTCCTCTCATTGGCCAACTAATTTGGGGTTCCCATGGTATTCCTCACAATGAGTTTTAGGGCATAGCCCAAACAATTCCCACGGTTAAGGAAATTAGGAACTTATGTCCTCAAACTGCAAAATTTGACTTAAAGTAGATTGGTTAATTTTAGAGGTTTACTTGGCATCCTGAACCGAGTTTGCTTGAATTAAATGGTGTTGTTGTGTGCACTTTAAGTGTGTGATTTCTGTTTATTTTAAACCAATTTTTGCAATTATGTGGTCAACAAATGTTTCTAGTTTTTCTATGTAGATCGAACAACGGGAAACCTGTAATATGTAAAACCTATAATATGTAAAACTAAACAAAACTAAAAATACAACTTTTAAACTGAACAAATGTAAATCTCTAAAGTGTCTACCCTATTCTTGTATTCCTCTTAGGCCAAGAAAGAGTGCTGGGATCTCATCAAATTGGGAATAATCCCACCCATAGATCCATAGGTCACTCTTCAAATGGAAGGTTGATCAACAGGGAGGACGCGAACGCCATGAAACCCCCCATGGTCTCCACCCCCTCTATCTTCCAAGTCACTTGTTTTTTGTGGTTTAGAGAAATAAAGAGAACAAGTTCCTATTATTATGCTTTCTCAATCATCCATCTTATCTCAGAATACCCCTGAGGGTGATGACTGAGTAGAGGAGGAAGGGATGGGAAAGGAGATTAATTTCCATTGATTTTTAAGATTGAAATGATAAAAAGGACTTGCAAAAATTTAACCACGTATTAGATAGATTTGAATTTGTAAAAATCTAACCATATACACAACTGAATGGAAAAACTACTTGCGAAAAATAGAGGTCTCTTCTGGTTGCTAGACAATGGCGATTGAGTTGCATAGATAGTTCGAACAACAACAACATGAAACCCGAGAGTCAGGTCACCCCTTTCGGGGCCAAATAGGAGAATAGGTCGCTCCTTTAGGCCCAAAATAGGTGAGGGGTTGCTCCTTTAGTCTGAAACAGATGACTGAGCCTATAGAGGCAGGTTGCTCTTGTTTGGGCCAAACAAGCAAGGGGGTCACTCCTTTAGGCCCCAAATAGGTGATGGGTCATTCCTTTTGACCTGAAATAGTCATTTGGGCTTGTAAACTGAAAAAATTAAAATTAGAACCAAGAACGACTCACAGAAAATAGTACTGTGTCCGAACAGGCTCGGGTCAGCCTCAAGAGGGTTTGACCAGTAGTAGAAATGGAAGAAAATCTGAATGAAAACTAATCAACTATTCAAAAAATATATAAAAACTATTAAACCCCAGGGATCCTGTGGGATCAACTTGGTGGATTCGCTAAGCTGTAGTAGAGAATAAACCCTAGCTATGTGCAGAAGAACCTACCTTTCGTCTATAGGATAGAAGGATAGATTCAATGGATAAAGAAGTACCCGCAACAAACTGTTAGAGGTAAACAAAGAAAAACTTGCAACAAAAATGTCAAGAATAACAAAAAATACATCTAAATAACCTACAGACTAACAAAACAAAAGGAATGGGAGCATATACCTTCCAGTTCGATTTAAAATGGGGCCACCATGCCTAGACTAAAGAAGCTGGTTCTCCACAAGGTTGGATGGTGTGGAGTTAGACTCAACACAGAGGAGGTTTAGCTAATGGAGGTGATGAAGTGATGGGGATGAAGGGCTTGAGAATGATGGTTTCTTAAGGCACTAATGCGGGCATAATAACAGCAGGGAGAAATGGACATGAGTTGATAATGACCCCCACCCTCTTATTTATATCTTTTTCTCTTGTTTTAGGGTTTTGAGCCCTTGGTCAGGGTTTTAAGCCATTTTCACCTCTTTCTTAGCTCCCTTTGGGGTTTTTAGGCCCTTTTAGGGTTTGTAGCTCCTTTTTGAGAGGCTTATCCCCTTTGTGATCTATTTTGGCTCTTTTATGGGGTTTTAAGCCCCTTTTCATATTTTTTGAGCATTTGAGGGAAAAACATAGGTTAAACAAGGTTGTGGGGGTCAACAAGGGTTAGGAAATGGATGTCTTCATGTGGTGCAAGCCATATGGAGAAATTTGGGTAATTTTTTTGGTTAACACATATTTGGAAAGTGCTTTAGTGACCTATGGGGGTTTATCATATTTAGTAAGCCTTATTTATGAGCTAGCATGAGTTGTCTTCTAGCAACTCTATTTTTACTTTATAAGGATATATTACCAATGTAATAATATAAATCATCATTTATTGGTCATTCCTTAATGTGCGTCCATTCTTCTTCTTCTTCTTTCTTTATGCTAATTCTTTATATTTCCCCGTGGGGTTAATTGTGTGCTTAGATTCTTAGATTGTTTATATAATTCTTGATACCATCCATAATTTATAATTTTGACACTTATTTAGTTGATTTTATGTTTAGATTTTGCAAAATGCTTTGACTTTTAAGTTTTAATATGATGGTGATTAAAAAATTATTGTTTCAATGTTGCAAAATGCTTTATTTTTGAAATTTTTTATTGTAGTTATTTAAAAAAAAAATTGGTGTCTCCTTATTAAATGAATTGTGCACGAAATTATGTCTAGTCATCAAGGAAAGGATCATATCAACCCTATTAAAATACATCTATGGTGTACCAACAACCATTCTCTAAAAAGTCAGAATCCGACTAGATAGGTTCTAGTGTCCAGGAATTTCCTTTGCCTTCCATAGACCCATTCTAGAAATTTGAGTTTCCCAACAATGCCCAAATCTATTATGTAGCCAAACTTTGGAAGTAAGAAACTTAGAGTTCATTATGTATTGTTCATTGATCTTTGAATGTTTGAGGTTAGTTTCAATATCACACTGCTAGATTGCACAAGTATTGGTTTGGGATCCAAGCCTGTATAGTTAAAATGGGCCTCCTAAGGAAAATAATAAAATAATAGTTAAAATAATAAAATAATATTTATTAATTTTGGAGGAAGAAGGAAAAAAACTACTAATTTTGTTCGTATTTTCAACATATATCCTAGTGTTTTGACTCATATTTCAAATGGGATGACTTGTTGGATGCGTAATTTAATTCTGCATCCAACGAGTACCCACATAGCATACTTTTGATGGACCCTGCTACCCCAAAAACAAGAAATACTTGACAGAACATGATGATGACATCATCATGTTTTTTCAGGTATTTATTGTTTTTGGGGTAGCAGGGTCCATCAAAAGTATGTTGTGTGGGTACTTGTTCGAAGCGGAATTAAATTATACATCCAACGATCCCTCTCACTCGAAATTTGAGTAAACAAATAAGGAGATATGTTGAAAATATGAACAAAAAAAGTAGGCTTTTTTATGACAAATATGTCAAGTCAACCATTATGGTTGAATCATTTTATTGAAATTCTATTGGTTCTTGAATTCCAACTCACAAGAATTTAATGTTGGATCGTTTTCTTATAAGGCCCATTTTAGACCCCAAATTTCCTCTAATCACTATATATAATCTTTGATTTCTAGGGGACTTCCTTCGAATTGTGTTGAAAAGTCCAAACTGAACCATAATCTTGGCATATTCGACTAGTGCAATTTGAAAGTTGTCTTTACCAGATTGAATGGGTATGGTTCTTGTTTTTCTACTGCATGATACAATATTCTAAGTAACCCTTCCTGCTGTAAATCATGAAGCCTTTTATAGTAACTAAGGTAAGGTGAATTTAGTTTTAATGATACTAATAGGCATTACAAGTAACACTAGTAATCATTTATGTCCTTGTCTTATTTCACCCATTAGTTGCATCACCATCGTGTTTACATAGTAATAATCGACCTGTTCCCTTGGAACTGTATTAAAAGAATACTACTCAACAAAACATAATGGATGGAAATTAATGGTAATTGTTGTACTTGCCACCTAAAATTTAGATTGATGACCAACAAAATGTGAAATATAGTATGTTATTTGTTATTGTTGAAGTTGTGTATGAGGAAATACTTAATCCAATGAGATTTGGTTATCAATGGTTGAGATAAATTGGTTGAAAATGTGGAATGACTGTACTAATTATTGGGTTCAATGGGATTAGTAGTGGATCCTTAGGTAATGAGGCTAAATACTTTTCCCTTAGGTTCCAGAAGGTTACATTCCTACTCGCAAGAGGATCATTGTGAGAAGGGATGCCCAGTTCGATGAGTGCATTTCCTTAAGGGGATATATGGACTTATCAGTAGAGAAACAACCAACACATGACACAGGGATCAAGTTGGAGGAGCCATATGTACAGGTACAGGTACAGACACAGAGCACAGGTTATGGTAGTCAGAGGGAGTTAGGTGGATAGGATCCTTTAGTCATTGACTTAGAGGATAAGTTGCAACAAGAGACATATATCCAACACCCACAATAGGTAGAAACTAGGCCAAGGCCTAAGTGGTTCAGGTCCACAGTAAAATATTCCAGGAAGGTAGATCCTCCATAGAGCTTCATGAGACGAAGCAAACCACCGGTGAGACTTAGTTACGTGGCACTAATGGCAAAGTTGATTAACTATGAAACTTCTGGTTTTGAGGAGGGTAAAAAACATGATGTGTGGAAGGAGTCCATGGTCAAGGAGTATGAATCAATCATGCAAGACCAGGTATGGGAGGTTGTACCGAGACCTGAAGGAAAGAAGGTGGTGGGATCTAGGTGGATCTAAAAGGTGAAGCATGCAAAAAATGAAATCATGGAGAAGTACAAGGCATGGTTCATGGCTAAGGAGTTTTTAGAGAAGAAGGGTATTGACTATGATGATACCTTCACCCCTATAGCCAAGTATTCTTCCATTCAGATCATTATCTCACTAGTAGCTGAGATGGATTGGCGAGATCATCAGATGGACATAAGGCTGCCTTCCTTAACAGAGTGATAGAGGAGAAGGTACATATTGAGAAACTAGAGGGGTTTGATGTGGAGAACATGGATATGCATGTATGCATACTGCATCAAGCTCTTTATGGGATCAATCAGGCACACTGAGCATGGTACTCGATGATAGAAAACTATCTACAAGAGATGGGATTTCAGTTGGGTGAGGTTGACCACAACCTATACTTCTTCATATGAGAGGTGCCTGTCATACTGGTCCTATATGTGGATGATATCTTTTTTATAGGATATGAGAGGTTGATTTTAATACTGCAAGTCCAATGTTGCAGTGGAATTTGAGATGAAAGACTTTGGGATGATGCATTACTTTCTGGGCTTGGAGGTTTGGCAGAGAGATGGATGCTTCTTCATTGGACAGGGGAAGTATGTAATATATATATTGAAGAGATTCAGGATGGAGTATTATAATCCTATGGCCATACCTCTATTTTATAAATGGAGGAATATTGATGCATCCGTGTCATATGTATTTGATCCTACCTTGTATTGCCAGCTTATAGAATCGCTTATGTATGTGGTCAAAAATCGACCAGACATCAGCTTTGTAGTCAACTCTTTGAGTCAGTTCACGGTGGACCCTAAGAGAGTGAATTGGACAGATGCAAAGCACATACTTTTCTACATCATAGGTACATTAGGGTTGTTCAAGTGTGAGCTAGAGGATACCGTAGTTCACTGCGACAATCAGAGTGGCATCAAGCTATCTGAGAATCCAGTGTTCCATGACTAGAGAAAACACATAGACATTAGGTACCACTTATTTAGATATTTTTTTAGAGAGGAAACATTCAGTTGGAGTACATATAGACATATGAGCAGGTGCAAACATTTTCACCAAGGCACTTTGTGGACAAAGTTTTGTGAAGTTCAAGGATAAGTTGGGGTTTCTACCGAATCCATTCCTCGTTGAGAGGGAGTGTTATATTAACAACAACAAGGAAGGTATTCCTACATGCAAGTGTCCTTATATGCAGAAGAGTCTAAAATAGGAAATCAATTGTATTTAATTATTTTTCTTGTTTACTTTGGGAAATAATTAAAGTGGTCTAATTAATTATTGAATTTAAGTGAAAGTGAAATTAAGGTTTTTTGTTTACCTAAAGTTATATAAGAAAGGTTAATAGGTTGAGAGTACACACACACACTTGTATTTTGAATTAGATAGGATATAGACATCGAGAGAAAGTCAGATAGAGGATTTAGCAGGGAAGATAGAGGAGCGAGAAGCAGGATCATTGAGTTGACATATAGGATAGAAACTGCATAGGTCGATAGGAAGGAGCTATGGAGGGAGGTTGTACTATACTGTATGAAATCCTTACAACTGTACGGATCCACACATGTGAGGCCATATAGTTGGGACATACACTCTTGCATGAGGGTTCTGAGGTTTAGTTGGGGATTTTCCCAATGATTATGTCATGTAACTACTTCTCCAGGTTTGGTTGAATTTGCAGTGTTGTAAACATTCCATATTTTCTCATAAGAAAATCTATATCTAACTACTGCACTAGTTTTCCCATCTTGGGTTTTTCTGGGTGTTTTCATTCCCAAAATAATAGTGTCAATATTGTGATGTGATGTTGTGATCTATTTCTTATTTTTATATTTCACTGCATCCTGTAAAATATATTCATGTGTGGTTATCAGTAGATATTTTGAATGAACTGTTTATCCCTAATTGAATATTAAAGGAAATTTTACAATATTATTAGAGTTTAGTATGATTTTGTACCATAACATTAATTAAGATGTGGAACTATGAAACTCGTGGGTGATAGTGAGCTTCCATTTCAATTTATGTAGTGTTTAAATATTTGTTTCAAAAACTTTATAGATCGATAGTGGTTGTTGTAGGTATACGACATGGCGGTCCATCCTCACTCATGATTTTCAAGTTCCTCTTTGACAATCCACACATTAAATAGATTTCTCAGGGTAGGGAATACCGAGATGTGTGGTAGTTGCACTACCACTATCAGTAAGATTGAGTGATAAAAATATATGCATCATGATGGAAGGGACATTGAGCTATGATTTAATGGTAGTCATCTACATGCTATGGTTGTTAATGATTTTGAAAGAAGATATTTCATTTCACATAGGAGTATTGAATGGAATATGGATTGCATTGTTTATAAGAGGATGTTATTAGTTTCTATATAGTTAAAATTTGATGGTTGCATAATTATTGAAATTACTTATTACTAAATTTTAATAATATATTTATTA
>LPNX010771965.1:333269-348787 GCA_001517045.1 Pseudotsuga menziesii | reverse complement strand
ATATATATATATATATATTCACTTCCATAAAAGTGTTTTAAATCGATTTCTATGTTCTATGTTTGATGCAATGAATGGGTTTCGATACAAACATATTGTTAAAATTTCATATGCTAAGATATATCATCAGCATTTAATTTCAATTTCATAACAAAAGCATATAAACAGGATCATCGAAAGAAACAGTATCACAAGAACAACAAAGATTTATTTTGGGAAAAACCCAACAAAATATTCCTCAATATATATTCCCCAAAAAGATAAAAGGTAAAACCAAAAGATTGATCCTCCTCCTTCTCTAGCTACTTCTCTCTCTCTCACACTAATGCGCTACACAAGTGAGAGTGTGTGTTCCAAATGAGGAGTGCCACACCTCTATTTATATTCTTTCAATCACTTAATAATTAACTCAATTATGTAGGCTCGAGTAATCCTAATTTAATCTTGTAGACTTGAGAAATCACAACTGGGGTACTAATGACCCGACTTACAATTTGAGGGGACTTCCTCACGACTTTTATTAGTTCTCTTGATTAGAAACATCGGATTATAAATAAATACAAGTGATACTCCTGATAGGACCATCAGGGACCAATATATATATATATATATATATATATATATATAGAATATGCTTCGAAGTTACAATATTTCAACACTCGCCCTTAACGAGAAGGGTATTCTACAACAACATCAACAACAACAACAATAGGAGAGAGAGGACATCATCAACATCATTAGGGTGACACATCTATATATCATTGGAATATTTTCAACATCATATAGTATTCATCTTTAATTTTTAGCAGTAATAACACTTTTGACTGACATCATCATCATTAGTACTTTGACCTTTCAATCAACAACATCATCATGAGTAGCACTATGACCATTCAATCAACAACATCATCGTCAACAACACTTTGATCTTTCAATCAGCAACATCATCAGCACTTTGATCTTTTGATTAACATCATCATCATCGTAGTACATCATCATCATAGTAACATCATCATCATCATACTCTAAACTTTCTATCAGCATCATCATCATTATCATACTCTGATCTTGCGATCAGTACGTCATCGTCATCACACTTTGATCTTTCGATCAATAACATCATCACCATCACACCCTGATATTTCGATCAGTAACATCATCATCATCACACTCTGATCTTTCAATCAATAACATCATCATCATCAGCAACAACCTACAATCCATAGATCAAAGAAAACAAAGTCTTTGTATCACTTTGGGACTTAAAGTCCAGGAATGATGCAATCCCACCACATTCTCGACAACCGAAGTCACCGAATTGATTATGGGAAAATTAGTCCCTATCACTTTAGGACTAAGTTCAAGGATGATGCAATCCTACCACATTCTCGACAACTGAAGTCACTGGATTGATTACAGGATAATCAATCCTTATCACTTTAGGACTAAGTCCAAGGATGATGCAATCCTACCACATTCATGGGGACCAAAATATTTGGATACATTCTGAACAAAATTTCAGGGATGATACAATCCCACCACATTGATGGGGATTGAAGCCTCCAGATACATTTTGAAGAGATGTTCAGGGATGATGCAATCCCATCACATTCACGGGGACCGAAGCTCTGGATACACTTTGAACAGATGTTTAGGGATAATTCAATCCCACCACATTCACAGGGATTGAAGCCTCTAGATGCATTTTAAACATATGTTTAGGGATGATGCGATCCCACCACACTCACGGGGACCGAAGCCTCTAGATACATTTTGAACAGAAGTTCAGGGATGATGCAATCCCACCACATTCTTGAAGACCGAAGTCACTAGATCCTTATGGGAAGATGTCCCGGGATGATACAATCCCTCTTCATTCTTGAGGACCAAGGTCATCAGATCACTTTAGGGAAAGTGCCCAGGGATGATACAATCCCACTACTACATCACTGCTCCCCCTTTTGAGGAAGGTATTTCTGAACAATACCAATCTTGTCACGAAAGTATTTGAACTTTACCCTAGATAGAGGCTTTGTCCACACATCAAAAACTTGTTCATCAGTACTAACATACTGGAGCTTTATGGCTCCCTTTTGTATCATATCTCAAATATAGAAGTATTGGATTTCTATGTGCTTTGATCTATCATGGAACACTTGGTTCTATGTCATCTTTATACAACTTTGGTTATCACATAGAATCACAGTAGTATCCAATTCTAGGTTGAATAACCTTGACATTAGATTTCAAAGCCATATGGCTTAACAACTAGCAGAGCAAGCTGCTATATATTCTGCTTCGACTATGCTAAGAGAAACACTGGTCTATTTCCTACTAAACCATGAAATCATAGCAGATCGCAGACTATAACATCCACCTAATGTGCTTTTCCTGTCCGAGACACTTCTAGCCCAATATGCATTCATGTAGCCATACAATATGTACTCATGGATTCCATCATAGTATAGACAAAAGTCTATAGTCCCTTTCAGATATCTCATCACATGCTTTGTAGCTATCAGGTGAACCCATCTAGGTTGAACTAGATATTGACTCAAGGTGTTCACAAAAAAAAAGGTATGATCTGGTATTTGTTAAATACATCAATGACCCAATAATTTGTCTGTATTGAGTCACATCCACTAACTCTGATGACTCATCAACTAATAACTTCAGGTTGGAATCTATGGGTGTGGCCATGGCTTTGCATTCCAATATATTGAATCTTTTCAATATCTCTACAGCATACTTTTCCTGGTTGAGAAAGATTCCTTCTGAACTTTTCCATACTTCCAGACCTAGGAAGTAATGCATTAACCCAAGGTCTTTCATTTCAAATTCTTTGGTGAGTTTATTCTTTCTTTCCATAATACGTTTCTCATTCCCTGTCAGAAATAAATCATCCACATATAGTAATAGTATGACACGTTCATCTTCTATAACCTTGAGGTAAAGGTTATGATCAGATTTGCTCTTGGAAAAGCCAATGCTCATCAAGAAACTATCTATCCTTCCATACCAAGATCGAGGAGCTTGCTTCAGGCTATAGGCACTGAGAGGGGGGGTGAATCAGTGTAAAGCAATTTTTACAACTTTTCTTGACCTATCACACTTAACTACTAACTCATCATTTCATTATTCTACCAATCTCATAAAAAATTCATCATTCACATATTATAGCATTTAACTCACAAAGAACCATAACATAGAAGAACACCACACCATATAAATTTGTAATCTTTTTATATTAGTTTGGTTTGTCTACAACCGTTAGGAAAAATCAACACCTACTGATATATAGAGCACCTACTCTGTATCCAGGACCCTGCCTGGTTTTCTTAGACCTTGCTAAGAAAGGGTTTGAGGTATCCTAACCTCAAAAAGCAAGTCAAGCTTGCATTTACATTAAAGCTTACTGTCATATCAATATCATCTGTTTCTTCAATCAATTCAGCTGCTGGTCAATACTGCTGATCATCTGCTCAACTCCGATCATGCTCATCTACTCATCATCAATGCTGCTCACTATCACTTCTTCAAACCTTCTTGTTTCTGTCAGCTTCAACTAACAAGGGTGCTCCAAGACCCTGCAATATGTTCTTCAAAGTATTTCAACAGTCTTACTCGATCTCTGCCACACATTTACTAGTCTCACACTTTACCACTGTCACCTTCTTGCTGCTTATACTTACTCAAGCTACCTCTGTCTTGAAATCTTCAAATCTTCTCTGGACTTCTCAAATAAGCCTGCTTTGAGTTTCTCTAATAACTCTTCTCTGAACTTCGCAATGCTGGTTCACTTGTCATGTCACTGATGTCACTATCACGTCATCAACTTGTCCATAATCATGTCATCATGTCATTTGTCAAATAACTGTCATATCAATCTGATTTGTCATCTTCTCATCAACATATACACTTATATTTTGCTTATGTCTTCAAGAGTTGTCATTTATCATGCCGTGTACTTGTTACTGGTCATGTTATAATATAGCTATTAAGTCATCAATCTGTCCACTTCAAGTTTTCTCATGTCTGTAAGAGTATCCCACATGTCTGTTCATAGAATCTATTTTTCAATAGCTATAATCTCAATCTTCAACTGTGTTAGGGATGCCTCAGTATTAAGGCCTAGCCGAAGCTATAACAACCCTGCTGAGCCTTCATACTTCCACTTCAAAAGCATCTTCAAATGACTGTCCTTGATCCTTTTCTTCACAGTTGCAGAGTTATAAATTCAAACGTCATTCTTTATTGTGGTTCTCTTAGAACTGTCATTAACCCGAGAATTAGAGATGTTAAAACATAAAAAAAAATTGCACTAAGAGACTCCTGTGGCTGTCACAGTCCACTAATCACTCGAAATTCAAAGAAGAATAACTTCTTGAAAGGACCTCTTCACTGATGTTTCTTCCATCTTCCTTTCACCTGAAATTCCTTACTTTATTAACTTGGTGCAGTTGCCTTACTGGACACCCAAAAATCTCAGAGCTATTTTCACCTCAAAGCTGTCTGTCAACAGCCAAATTGCTTCTTCATCTACTGCATGTCTTGATTAGTGAATGTCAAGACTTACACTTGGGGGCACCCATCAATTTTAGGACTGCTTCCAATATGTACAAGTCACAAAATCAAACTCTGATCTGCTGGTCACCAAACTTCAAGCACCCTCAACTTCATCATTGTACCATCATCAAACCCTAGGGTCTGTGCATACTGTAAGACCTTGGAATGATAATCCAGATAGGGCTTCCCTGAGTTCAGAGCACTCTCCTGTGGCTATCACTGTAGGACTGGAACTTGAAGAGTAGAGTTTGCACTTGATATTTGGTTCCAAAAAAAATATCACCAAGGGCTTGTAATCTTCCACAAAATTCAATCTCCTTCCACACCTGTTCACAGAAAAGAGAATGGACTATCTGCTACAGGAAATATAAAATTAAAGAGGAGCATGCTGCTACAGGAATGATAGCCTCCAATAAAGTCATGAAGTGCTATACTTTAATCTCCAGTAGATATGCTCCTTGAGAAGAATGGACTGTTTCAAAACAACCTTAACCACTGCTGCAAAAACCAAACATGTTGACCCCTAGACTACTGCAAAATTGAATCACGGACTGTTTTGAGTGACTACAAATTCAGACCCATCGCAAAACAACTTAGACAACTGATCCAAAAATCAGGTCTACAAACTTCGGGCTGTAAAGAGAAGAGGTCAGATCTCACACGAGGTTATGCTCTGATTCTCTTTTTAACAACTGGTACTGTTCACCCAGAAACAAAGGTATTGTTCTCTTCTGAAAGAAATCAGCAACAACACAATAAGAATTAACGAGATGGATACCTTGGAGCACCGAGTGTACAAATTTCATGACTGTTGGCTACTAAGATTTCAAACTGTGTTAACAACAATACTCTTCCTTGGCTCGAATCCTTTTGCAGAGGTAGACTCCTCTCTAAAGTCAAGACTATGTCAAAGGAGAAACTGGCGTAGTGACCTCGTGTATCCTTTGATGAAAGATTGCAGATCAACGTTGTGTAGACAACACACTCCTCCAGAAATCATAAACATAAGGATAAGAATTTTTCTTTGAAGTATCCCAAAAATGAACTTCAAGCTGATGTAGCCCTCGGTCTTGAGTTAGGGCTTTCAAAAGAAAAACAAACTGCTACAGAAAACAAAAAGAATTTGCAGCTACCTTCAAGAATGATGATCAGACTCTTGCTCCCATGAATTTCCAAAAACACTGCTCCTTTAGCCAGTGAGCTGCTCCTCTGCTACAAGTACTGCTCCTCAAACCTCCGAACCTGCTGCTGCCTCAGTCCAGCGAAAATTTCCTTAGAGCTCCATGAATTTCTCTCATAAAAAGTGAGGATTTGAAGGGTATTTATACACATTTTCAACATATTTTTGTTGAGCTGACCTATCCTTTTTTTTAATATTATTTTGGAGCCGAATTTTCAAAGTAATTATGCTGAGCCGACATGTAATTTTATTAAAAATAAACTTTTAATGGAGCCGACTTGTCTCTTAAAATTTTTGGAGAATATTAGGGAGTTGACTGGGTTCCATGGCTATTCACTAGCCACGTTCATAGGCTCCACCTCTGTCCACAAGCCTCAAGGGCTTCATCAAGGACCAAGAAAAAATGACCATAAGCAAGAAGGTCATATGCCCATCTCCAAGGACTCCATGACCTTATCAAGGGTATCAAGTTCATCTAATCACCAAGGTCCAAGGACATCCCATGGGGCCACTACAAGTCCAAGTTGGAATCAATGACAATTTCATCAACAATCTCCCCCTTTTTCATTGATGACAACAACTCATGATCCCCCTATGAGCATGCTCCCCTTTTGTCTGCATCTCTCCCTTTGTCTTCATCTCTCCCCCTTTGGAATCAATGGCAAAGGGTGTCCACATACTTGTGTCTGAGATCTCTGATCACTACTGACTGCTCCCCCTGTCAATATGCACGATCCTAGGACCTATCTGTATGCCTGGAGTAACCATCCTATCTCCTTTGAGTTCATTCTCCAGCCTCATGAACTCAAGGTATGCTAAGCTCTTTGAGAGACCTTACACTTGGCTTGCCATATGGTAGCCATCCTCCCTGCTCTGATCATCTTCTCCTATCTGCACCTGATCGATCTTCCTCATCCATACCTACTTCTTGACATATATTCTTTGAGCATATGTTCCTTCATTTTTACTGGCTTTCCTTGATGAGTTGTCTAGGAAACTTCTCAAGGATTGTTTCCATGTACACCAACAATATTGAGCTTTGTGCCCAAGGCCACTGCAGCTATAACACCTCATCGTACGACAATGTGCAGCAATGTGACCGACATTGTTGCATGACCAACATCTGACTGAGCTGTTGGAGCTTCCAACATTTCTTTGATCAACTTCATCTCTCCATGCTTGAGAGTGTCCTTGATTGTAGACATTTGTCTTTTGATCTTCAAATATTCTTGCTGATGTGTATGGAATACTCCTTCTTGCTTGAATTCTTTGACTGGCACATTCATGGGCTTTGTGTCCAAACCCACTATAGGTGTAGCATCTCAATGTGTGACATGTGGTAGCAACATGTCTGACTTGATTGCATCTCCAACATCTAACTGAGACATTGGGGCTTCCATCCCTTCTTCTTCCATAGAACCTACAATCCATAGCCTTATGACCAAAGTTAGAACACAAAAAAAATAACCATTGAAGCCATTTTCATACCTGGGTCTTGTAGTTGTTTCCTTTATGAAGTTGCTTTGATGAACTGACCTAACTCCTTTTTTCATATTTGAACTTCCAAAACCCTTGTTGTCATGTACAGGTGCCTCGGGAGTAGCTTTGGACATTGATGGACCTGCTTCTGGAGTCTTCGGAGACCAAGTGTCATCTTCAGATTTTTCTTTGTTCTTCTTGTAACCAAGACCAGTTTTGTCGAGTGGAGATCTTTGGCAATCTAAGATCTTATCTAGGACAATTGAACTGTCCTGGAGCTTGACAGAGCTGATCTCGAACTTCTCATGATGCTTTGATTTTTCAATCTTCTTTCTGAGATTGACAATCTCAAACTCATGCTTCTGATTTATCACTTCTTTTTCTTCCAATTGATCTCTTAATGCTTCTTCTATTCTCTTGGAATCTTCTAGCTGAGTTTTCAGATCAAGATTTGCCTCTCTTTCTTCTTCAAGTATTTTTGAATCTTTATCATGGTTCTTTTGTTCTAGGGTTAGATCGATCAAATCAATCTTTAGCTTTTCTTTTTCTGCTTCCTTTTCCTTCAGCAATTTCAGCTAACCTACTCCTTCATGCTTAAGTTTCTTAAGCAACTCCTTTAGTTCAACATTCTGC
This sequence comes from Pseudotsuga menziesii, assembly GCA_001517045.1. Taxonomy (NCBI): domain Eukaryota; kingdom Viridiplantae; phylum Streptophyta; class Pinopsida; order Pinales; family Pinaceae; genus Pseudotsuga; species Pseudotsuga menziesii. The sequence continues at coordinate 340,929 of LPNX010771965.1, read as the reverse complement.
TTTTGGATATTATCCATGTAATCAAAGGTTGTCATCCTAAACATCTTGTAATCAGATTGTTTAAGATCAACTTTGTTCAAGAACCAATAAGCTCCGAGATCTATGTTGCATACATAGTTTATAATTCTCTGTTTAGCTTTCAACATTGCTTCATCATCATCTGCAAGAACCTTTTCAATTTCATCACACAAGCTATCATAATCACAAGAGTTCATACCTTTACTGGAGTCCTGTTCTTGTTTGAGCTCTTCTGGGGGCTTGTCTTCTAATTCCTGATTTGTTTTTTTGGGTTCTGGCCTCGCCTTCTAATACTCCCTTTCCAACTTGAACCATAGGTCTTTTTCTGAAGTGTTCTCTCCTACACTTTCCTTCACTGAGCTAGCAAGTCCATCCAAGAGGAAATTCAAGGCTGTAGTGTTGTCCTTCTTTGCTTCCTTCTGTGAAGCTGTTTTTACTTTCTTGTTTGATGGAGTGGGTGGATTTATAACGATTTCCCAAACACCAAACTTCTTTAGATAAGCCTTCATTTTGCTTCTCCAACTGAAATAATATGCAATATCCAGTACAGGCACGTCATTGCTTGATGACTCTTTCTTTTCCTCCATTGTGTCTAAGGATCTCCTTCAAGCTTGCTAGGTTCGTTACGAAGCCCAGCTCTGATACCAATTGTAGACACTGAGAGGGGGGGTGAATCAGTGTAAAGCAATTTTTACAACTTTTCTTGACCTGTCACACTTAACTACTAACTCATCATTTCATTATTCTACCAATCTCATAAAAACTTAATCATTCACATATTATAGCATTTAACTCATCAAGAACTATAACACAGAAGAACACCACACCATATAAATTTGTAATCTTTTTATATTAGTTTGGTTCAGCTACAACCGTTAGGCAAAATCAGCACCTACTGATATATAGAGCACCTACTCTGTATCCAGGACCCTGCCTGGTTTTCTTAGACCCTGCTAAGAAGGGGTTTGAGGTATCCTAACCTCAAAAGGTAAGTCAGGCTTGCATTTACATTAAATCTTACTGTCATATCAATATCATTTGTTTCCTCAATCAATTTAGCTGCTGGTCAATACTGTTGATCATCTGCTCAACTCTGATCATGCTCATCTGCTCATCATCAATGTTGCTCACTGTCACTTCTTCAGAACTTCTTGTTTCTGTTAGCTTCAACTAACAAGGGTGCTCCAAGACCCTGCAATATGTTCTTCAAAGTATTTTAATAGTCTTACTTGATCTCTGCCACACATTTACTGGTCTCACACTTTACCACTATCACCTTCTTGCTGCTTATACTTACTCAAGCTACCTCTGTCTTGAACTCTTCAAATCTACTATGGACTTCTCAAATAAGCCTGCTTTGAGTTTCTCTAACAACTCTGCTCTGAACTTTGGAATGCTGGTTCACTTGTCATGTCATTGTTGTCACTATAATGTCATCAACTTGTCCATAATCATGTCATCATGTCATTTGTCAAATAACTGTCATATCAATCTGATCTATCATCTGCTCATCAACATATACACTTATATTTTTCTTATGTCTTCAAGAGTTGTCATTTATCATGCCGTGTACTTGTTACTGGTCATGTTATAATATAGCTATTAAGTCATCAATCTGTCCACTTCAAGTCTACTCATGTATGTAAGAGTATCCCACATGTCTGTTCATAGAATCTATTTTTCAATAGCTATAATCTCAATCTTCAACTGTGTTAGGGATGCCTCAGTATTAAGGCCTAGCCAAAGCTATAACAACCCTACTGAGCCTTCATACTTCCACTTCAAAAGCATCTTCAAATGACTGTCCTTGATCCTTTTCTTCATAGCTGTAGAGTTATAAATTCAAATGTCATTCTTTATTGTGGTTCTCTTAGAACTGTCATTAACCCGACAATTAGAGATGTTAAAACATAAATTTTTTTTCACTAAGAGACTCTTGTGGCTGTCACAGTCCACTGTTCACTCGAAATTCAAAGAAGAATAACTTCTTGAAAGGACCTCTTCACTGCTGTTGCCTCCATCTTCCTTTCACCTGAAATTCCTTACTTTATCAACTTGGTGCAGCTTCCTTACTGGACACCCAAAAATATTAGAGCTATTTTCACCTCAAAGCTGTCTGTCAATAGCCAAATTGCTTCTTCATCTGCTACATGTCTTGATTAGTGAATGTCAAGACATACACTTGGGGGCACCCATCAATTTTAGGACTGCTTCCAATATGTGCAAGTCACAAAATCAAACTCTGATCTACTGGTCACCAAAATTCAAGCACCCTCAACTTCATCATTGTACCATCATCAAACCCTAGGGTCTATGCATATTGTAAGACCTTCGAATGATACTCCAGATAGGGCTTCCCTGAGTTTAGAGCACTCTCTTGTGGCTGTCACTGTAGGACTGGAACTTGAAGAGTAGAGTTTGCACTTGATATTTGGTTCCAAAAAAGATATCACCAAGGGCTTGTAATCTTCCACAAAATCAATCTCCTTCCACACCTGTTCACAGAGAAGAGAATGGACTATCTGCTGTAGGAAATATAAACTTAAAGAGGAGCATGCTACTACAGGAATGATAGCCTGCAATAAATTCATGATGTGCTATACTTTAATCTCCAGTAGATATGCTCCTTGAGAAGAATGGACTGTTTCAAAATATCCTTAACCACTGCTGCAAAAACCAAACATGTTGACCCCTAGAGTGCTGCAAAATCGAATCACGGACTGTGTTGAGTGACTACAAATTCGGACCCATCGCAAAACAACTTAGACAACTGATCCAAAAATCAGGTTTGCAAACTTCGGGCTGTAAAGAGAAGAGGTCAGATCTCACATGAGGTTATGGTCTGATTCTCTTTTTAACAACTGGGACTGTTCACCCAGCAACAAAGGTATTGTTCTCTTCTGAAAGAAATCAGCAGCAACAAAATAAGAATTAACGAGCTGGCTACCTTGGAGCATCGAGTGTACAAATTTTGTGACTGTTGGCTACTAAGATTTCAAACTGTGTTAACAATAATACTCTTCCTTGGCTCGAATCCTTTTGCAGAGGTAGACTCCTCTCTGAAGTCAAGACTATGTCAAAGGAGAAACTGGTGTAGTGACCTCCTATATCCTTTGATGAAAGATTGCAGATCAACGTTGTGTAGACAAAACACTCCTCCAGAACTCATAAACATAAGGATAAGAAGTTTGCTTTGAAGTATCCCAAAAATTAACTTCAAGCTGATGTATCCCTCGGTCCTGAGTTAGGGCTTTCAAAAGCAAAACAAACTGCTACAGAAAACAAAAAGAATTTGCAGCTTCCTTCAAGAATGATGATCAGACTCCTGCTCCCATGAATTTCCAAAAACACTGCTCCTTTAGCCAGCGAGATGCTCCTCTACTGCAAGTACTGCTCCTCAAACCTCCGAACCTGCTGCGGCCTCAGTCCAGCGAAAATTTCCTCAGAGCTCCACAAATTTCTCTCATAAAAAGTGAGGATTTGAAGGGTATTTATACACATTTTCAACATACTTTTGCTGAGCCGACCTACCCTTTTTTTAATATTATTTTGGATCCGACTTTGCAAAGTAATTATGCTGAGCCAACATATAATTTTATTAAAAAGAAACTTTTAATGGAGCCGACTTGTCTCTTAAAATTTTTGGAGAATATTAGGGAGTTGACTGGGTTCCACGGCTGTTCACTAGCCATGTTCATAGGCTCCACCTCTGTCCACAAACCTCAAGGGCTTCATCAAGGACCAAGAACAAATGACCATAAGCAAGAAGGTCATATTCCCATCTCCAAGGACTCCATGACCTTATCAAGGGTATCAAGGTCATCTAATCACCAAGGTCCAATGAAATCCCATGGGGCCACTGCAAGTCTAAGTTGGTATCAATGACAATTTCATCAACACAGGCCATATAGGGCCTTCTTCAATTTGCATACATGAGTTTGTCTTTCTTCAACTTCAAATTCTTGTGGCTGCTCTATGTATACTTCTTCTTCAATCACACCATTCAGGAAGGATGTCTTCACATCCATTTGGTGTAAGTCCCACTTCATCATGTATGCGAGTGCCATGATAGCTCTAATTTAAGTATACCATACTACAGGTGCAAAAGTCTCTTCATAATTAATTCCTTCTTTCTGAGAGAAACCTCTGGCCACAAATATTGCTTTATAATTCTCTATACTTCCGTTAGTTGCCTGTTTTATCTTGTAGATCCATTTGGAGGATACTACACTCTTTCCTTCTGGTTTGGGAACTATATCCCATACATCATTCTTTATTATTGACTGGTATTATTCAGTCATTGATTCTACCCATTCTTTCTTCTGTACCACTTCTTCGTAGTTTGTAGGTTCTTGATCTACAAGATCACACATCAAAGCTACATAGTTGGAAAAAGTCTTAGGATTCTTACTTACCCATGTGGAGCCTTCATGAGATGCACATCTTTCTTCTTCTTGTATAATCTCTCTTTCCCAAGAAGGATTTCTCTTTCTTGATATCTCCATCATAGGAGGTTCTTGTGGTTCTGCCATGTCATGTTCTTCAGGAGCTTTATCTTCAGGGAGACATGTAGTTTCTTCATTTCTGGGAGGTTCCTCTTCCTCATACATTTCTTCATGTTGGCACTTCCTGGATCTCTTAAGCACTGCCTCTTCATTGAATGTCACATCTTGACTGATTTCCATGTGATGGAATCCAGCCATGTAAATTCTAAATGCTTTGGATACTTCACAATATCCAACAAATATCCCCTTCTTTTCGGAAGGGTATAACTTGGTTCTTTTCTCTTTTGGTATATGAATATATAATGGACAACCAAAATTTTTGAGGTGACTTACCTCAGGCTTCTTTCTCATGAACATCTATTCTGGAGTCTTGAATCCAAGAGCACTGTGAGATATTTTATTCTTTACATACATAGTAGTTCTTGCTACTTCTGCCCATAGATGCATAGGAAGATCTTGGTCATATATCATTGTCTTCACTACCTCCATGATGGTTGTGTTCTTTCTTTCTGAAACCGCATTCTATTGAGGATTGTAGGGAGTATTTAGTTCCATCTTGATTTTTTCATCTTTGCAAAAGGCTTCAAACTCTTTTAAGGTATACTCTCTGCCATTGTCTGATTGGAGTGTCTTTATTTTCTTGTCTGAAAGATTCTCTATTAAGGATTTGAACTCTTTGAATTTCTCAAACACTTCACTTTTTTCTTTCAAGAAGTATATCCAAGTCTTTCTTGAATAGTCATCAATAAATGTAATATAATATTCAAAGCCACTAAATGATGCGGAATACATTGGACCACACACATCTGAATGAATCAATCCCAACGTACCTTTTGTTTTTGTTTTGCTCTTCAGAAATGGATTCTTGATATTATTTCCTTTCGTACATCCTTTGAAAATTCCTTCATGTTTGATCTTCATGTTTGGTAATCCCATCACTACTTTTTTCATATGAGGTAGAGCCTTGTAATTAATGTGGGTAAGCCTTCTATGCCATAATTCACTCCTTCTTCTTCACCAATGATGGTTGCATCTTCAATATTCTTTCCTTTGGGCCATATGAGTACTTGACCATCTATGAAAGCAAATTTGAATCCTTTCTTATTGAAACCTAAGATAGAAAGTAAATTCTTCTTCAGGCCAGGTACATATAATACATCTTTCTCCTTAGGGGATTACCTGAATAAAGTTTGTAGCTTGCTTCACCAACTCCTTTGATAGGATATTGATAGTAATCTCCTAGGGATAATTTCTGAGCAGAGATATTTTCTTCAATTTTGGACAGAGTTTTCTTTTTTCTTGTCATGTTCTTTGAAGCAACACTATCAATAATCCAAGTGTCTTCTCTAGGTGTTATAGACCCAGAGAGAGCAGAGAATAGTACATACTCTTCTGCATCTTCTTCTCTTGCTTGCTTTCTTGGAGGTCCTTCATCTTCTTCTTCTTCATCCTCATCTTCACCTATATGAGCATGGTGTATTTTGTTGTTGTTGATCCTCTTCTTATATTCTTGCTTATTCACAGGACAATTTCTGGCAATGTCTCCTATCTTGTCATAATGGAAACATTGAAATCCATAGTAGTCCTTATTTGATAGACTTTCTCTTGATCTTTGGAATCTTCTGGGAGGTTGATGATCCTTGTGGTTTCCCTTCTTGAAGATGGGTTGATTTATTCTTCTCTTTCTATGAGTGACTAGGGCTTGATCATCCTCTTTTAGTAAGGCCTCTCTATTTTCCACTCTAGTCTCCTCTTGAATGCAGTCTTCCCATACCACATCAAAATTCATGCTTTCCTTCCTGGAACACATAATTTGAATGAATGATTCCCAGGGTCTAGTGAGACCATTGGGAGCAGTCATAACCATCTCATCTTCATCAATTTTGTCTCCAATAGATTCTATATGTTCTTTTATTTGAGAAACCCTTGTGAAGTAGTCTTGGATGGATTCTCCATGACTCATCTTGGTGCTCTTCAGTTGAGCTATTAGATTCATCTTTCTGTTGATGTTTATTCCCTCCTATATTCTGGATAGGGAATCATAGATTTCTTTTGGTGTCTTCTTGGATGACACTTGAGGGATCAAGTGATGTTTGATAGAGTCAACAATAATCCTTTGTGCCCTAATCATATCCTTCTTGTGCTTCTCTTTGGCTTCATCTTCTTCAGGTTCTGCAAATTCATCTTTGATATACTTATCAAGATCATTCTCTTGGATAATGAGATCAATCTTGTATTTCCATGCTCAAAAATTCTCTATGCCTTCTAGCTTGTCCTCAAGCTTAGTGCTTGGGCCCATCTTATCATAAAATTACAAAAAATTGAAATTTTGTGGAATGGGAAACTGAACTTACTAGGAGATGTGCTTGAATGAGGTGAGTTGACTAGTGTGCTTGGTTTCTAGAGATCTCAAGTCTTCACCTTCCAAAACTAGACTTGCAAGATTCATCTTCTGGAGCTTCTAGCTGTTTTCTGGTTCAGCAGTTTTCTGGTGCAGCTGTAAAACTAGGGTTTGACTTTCTCAGAGACTCACTCACCCAAAAACCTTAATTACAGTCTCAATAGATGCACTCCAGGAGAGCGCAACTTTCTATGCAAGCAGTTTTCCAAAAATAATTTTTTTTCCTAAAACCCTAATTTCTTTCGGGGAGAGAGAGAGGGCTATTTCACCTTGTGAAAGCTGTCTTATTTAGGCTAGCTCTAATACCATGTTAAAATTCCATATGATAATCTAGATCATCAACATTTAATTTCAATTTCATAACAAAAGCATATAAATAGGATCACTGAAAGAAACAGTATCACAAGAACAACACAAATTTATCCTGGGAAAACCCTAAAGGGAAAAACCCAGCAAAAACTTCCTCAATATAGATGCCCCAAAAAGATTAAAGGTAAAACCAAAAGACTGATCCTCCTCTTTCTCCAGCTACTTCTCTATCTCTCTCATTAATGCGCTACACAAGTGAGTGTGTGTGTTCCAAATGAGGAGTGACACACCTCTATTTATATTCTTTTGTTCACTTAATAATTAACTCAGTTATGTAGGATTGAGTAATCCTAGCTTAATCTTGTAGGCTCGAGTAACCAAAACTGGGGTACTAATGACCCGATTTACAATTTGAGGGGACTTCCTC